>BQNB010009649.1:2727-86172 GCA_026074375.1 Tanacetum coccineum
CAATAAACTTTTCATGACATTTCATTATTAAAACACTAAAAGGTTCAAAATTTGAAATATCAAAATGAAAAGGTTTTAAATAGTTCAAAAAATTCACAAATTTTAAAAGTATTTAAAACTTAATAACTTTTTCAAAACGTATTAACATTTTCAAAAATCATGAAAATGATCGAGATTATTTAAATGAGTATTAAAACGGATATAACTGATTGTGTAAATTTTATACGATTTTTAAAATATCTTGTAAACTTAATCTCAAAACCGTGAACTTAGATGATTAGATCATTGACTTAGTTTGACCATGTCTATGGATTTTTACTGTTAACTTTGACTGTGTCGCTGACCATTGACCATTGACTTTGACCGTTGACCAAGTTTGACTTTCTCAATCCCATGCTTATTAAGTTCTTTTGATATGAAATTGATTATGTTTCTATGAGAATAAATACATGTTTTGTCTGTTATCTGTGATAATGTCAAAAATAGTTTAACAAATATTTCTATATCGAATGACATGTCAGTGATCTATGTTGCATTCGGTCTAGGGTATTCTCTTACGTTGTTATCATCGTTAGGGTTACATCTGTTTGAGGGTATTTAAAAATCGTTGTTAGCAGCTTAGTGACCCAGTCGTCTTAGATATAAGAATATTTTGAAATAAACTATCTTTCTCATTAAATGTGTTATATTTGAATATATCTCTCGTAAATTTCACCACAGTGCACTAGGGTATTATTTATAATACTCATGCTTGATCTTCGGATTAAGCCCACTAGTGAAGTGGATTACTATACTGGTACTTGTACTATGTGTGGTTTTCTTGAGGCACATAATCTCATTCGAGATGATTTTCCAAAAATAATAGTAATGATGTGTGCAGATTTTATTAACTTTTTGCTACAGATTTTTACACGTCATTATCTATTAATTTTTAAAATAACACAATGCCTTTGCAAACTGAATCTCCAAGTCAAAAGTTCTTTTGAGTCCACTTTGAAATAATTTGACCAAGAGCTACTGAAAAATCAGGATGGCTATTAGGGCAAGTTATCACCTAAAAGCTGATAATGTATCCCTTTAGCAAATCCGTGTATCTTTGGGGCTCAAAGTCACTTTATTAAAAGGAAAACTAATTCTCATGCGAAACAATCATTTTCTGAAAAGTTTTTCTTCCATACAAATGATACTATTTCTCTAAAGATTGGTTAAGATGAACACTTTTAAAGCATGAAAAAATTGAAAATTCTCGTTCATCCTTCCATCTTTTATCTCGTAGAAATAGTATCTAAAACTTAATCTTAAGTGAGGATAACTAAAAACAGAACGAGAGATAAAAATCGTATGTGAAAAGAAAAGAGCATACGTCTTGTGTCAGCAAAAGCAAGAATAAAGGCACATGAGAAAGAAAATGACATAAGTATGGACAAAAAGAAATGCTTGTCCATACAAAACAGACATAGTGAATAAAAATAGAAAATGAAATAAATGTTCTTAAGTTTGTATTCATGTGAAACTAATCAAAGTTTGGATCTTATTCTCAGAATTCAACATGTCAAGAACAAATTCTCAAGCTAAAATTGTCTCTAAAGAACAGTTGGTTCCACGTGCTAATAGAATTGTCATCAAGCAGAACAACCAGCGTGTCGCTTTAGATTCACATATCACCGATACAATGCTGAGATTTGTCGTTGAAATTCTAAGACACCACAAGCTATACAAGCCAGTTTCCTTAACTACAACTGTGTCGATCATCTATCTATACCAGTTTTGGACAACCATTAATCACAACAAAAACAATCATACATTCACTTTCGAACTAGACACTCATACTTTCACTCTCACACCTAGACTACTTAGAACTATATTGCAAATGCCTCCTCCTGATCCCAACAACACTTATACCAAAGATGATTGGTGTTTCAAAAATGGTCGCTACAAGACTTCATCAACCATGGAGAGCTATTTTGAGTGTTCTCAATAGAAGTATTACGGGAAAAGACTCAAGTTGGGACACAGTTAGACTTCCAATACTTCAGATACTATGGGGTATCGTTTACTCTGCCAATTTGGACTTCGCATCATTAATTTAGGACAAATTTGAATGGCAAACAGTTAAAAGATCATCCAGACCATCAAAGATGTCTAAACTGTTGTACACCCGCTTCACTAAGCTTATCATTAACCATTTCCTATCAAACAAAAAGAGTATTCCTCGCAGATCAAGTTCCAAGTTGCACAGTTCACAAGACGATCAACCCATAACCAAATTGTCAAATACTGTTAAAGATGACTACAAGTTTGGAATGGAGATTCCCGATACAATGATCAGTAATGCAATCAAGAAGTTAGCAGGATACAAATTCTATATTGCTAAGAAAGTGGAAAGTGAGAATGCTAAAATTGTTGATAAACCAGAAGAGCAACATGTATCTCCAGTCAAAAGTGGAAGAAGAAAATGATTTATGTGTTATGGTGATCAAGTAGCGAATGTCCCCAACAATGTAACACCCCCAAATTGGGTCGCAACGGAATAAGGGTCCGGGGCGTGTTACTTCTCAGATCAATAACACAAGATGTATATAGAACGACCAAAAAGTCGTTTAAAACTGATACATTGGATTTAACAAAGTATTTGTTACATAAGCCGAAGCTTCACTTGTTTACTTGTTCAAAATACAAAGATTTCTAGCCCATAACAGTTATACAAAATGTAATGCGACAAAATCTTTAATGCATGATATCCAAATCAAAACCACCAATGTATCCCTTGTACCTCGTGCTTACTGATCCCCTGAAAAACATTGCTTTAAAATGTCAACAATAATGTTGGTGAATTCATAGGTTTGATAAATCATATATTGTAGGACCACAAGATTTTCCAAGTGTATGATAATGCAACAGATGCAGACATCATATAAATGTAATTACGTTGCCCTAAGCTCATGACACTGAAGCTCGACATAAATGAATGCCATATAAATGGCCTACATTGCCCGTGATGATGTTCTAACCCTCAACATCCTATGTTCGACATGGTATGCGTTCGTTTTCCCAGTGATAGCTAATCACTCGAACAGGGATGTCAATCCCAATAGATCTATTCATAATATTCGCGCTCACACTCCAGTAATTGACAGTTCATGATAATAGGCTCAGAATGGGTTATCGCTACTTAGGCAACACTTAATCATAATATAAAACTTAACCACTTGTGTCCAGTTATAAAACATTTCATGTTTCTCACCCTAAAAACTTATAAAACAAAAGCATGTAAAACATGGGGCTATGAACTCACCTTGAGTGAGCGATTAACAAGTATGTCACAGATAATGCGCCACGCAAATTGTCAGATGCAACCTATTTAAATTAAGGTCGTATAAGTACTAATCACATTGGGTAATTACTACCATGCATAATTCTATATAGCTAATCACCATCTAATTGTTTTGGAAAAATTGTGTTTAATAAGTTAAAACGTTTATAATTTACCGTTGTAGTAAAACTGGCGTAACTTTCGCGTTTTAAGCCCGATTTTGACGTTTCTTAAGCCCACGCTTTCATATTAGGACGAGTTATCATAATTTGACATTTTCATATTTTGATCCTCTAATGAATAGTACTTTTTACTGTTTACACCAGTAATGAAGTTATTTTTATAGTTTTAGTTATCGTAAAACCTGTAAACGTCGTATTTTATTCGTTATAGCTCCGTTTTTAGCGATTCTTTTGAGCACGTTCTCGTAATTGAAAGTTCTATTTATTTATGAGGTTTACAAAAATAAATGTTTCTGTCATGAATAGTAACTTTTATAAAAAAAATTATAAAAGTATTAATTATCGTAAACTCGCGAAATTCATAACTCATTCGTTATTAATTGACAATTTTTGTTTCTTATCAATTTGGAATCCTAAAAATATGTGTAATCTGTTAAAAATACTAAACTTGCTGTTTTTTTTAATTTATATATCAAATGTTCCTGAGATGAACAGTAAACCTATTTAGTTTTTAAAAAAAATATAGTTTTTAAAAAAGTATTTTTATACAGTTTTAAGTATAAACTCGCTTAATCATAACATCTAGTTACAACGTAATAAATAGAAAAATAACATTATAATTGATTTGTAATCCTAAAAATCTGTTTGTATTAAAAAAACTAGCCAAACCGTCTGTTTTTAGAAAATTTATAACAAGTTTTATAAAAAATACTTTTATAACTCCGTTAATAATCGAAAAACTCATAAACTACGTATCTTTTATGTTTATTAATCCTTTTTTCGAGTTTCTTACCTTTTTGGAATCGTCATGAGGTGTAATATAATTATAAAATGTAAAACCTACTATTTGAAATTTGAAACCAAACAGCCCTTTTTATAGCTTTTATATAATTAATTATATACTTTTGTTTTACATACTTTCCAACTAATTAAAATACCACAATTCCTTCACAAGTCTTTATATCATATGTTTTACATATAATAGTGTCCCATTAGTCCATATTTGTCCAAAACTGTCCCAAGAAATAAAAAAGATCCAATTGTGTACACACTTATTTTAATATAAGAACTATCATAAGTAGACTTTAAACAACTATTTAACATGAAACTTTTTATACCTACAACAAGAGTGTACATGAAACCCTTTTTTTTTAAAAAATACTTCCATTATAACATCATATTAGCACCTATATAACATAAATAAAATTCCATGAAGCAAGATTAACAAGTCATTTACACACTTTTACTTGAAACTTATTTAGTAAACTTTAAAAACCCTAATTTGTATATTCACTTTTTATACTCAAATCAACATGGTACAATACTTGTATATCCATTTTAACATGATATTACCAACATCATATCATATGTAAAAGTGTACAAATCCATAATCACAAGTAAAAATCCTTTTTACATGTTCAAAAGTGTCCTAATGGTGATTTTGCTATATAAAACTAACATATGCATAAAATGATAAATGTAAGGACATAAAGGGTTTTAAATGACCTTAATGAGATGTATGATGATAACCAACACAATCTAAACCCTTGTTTAGATGAAAAACCAAAGCTTGCACACTTGAAAACCTTAGTTTTCTAAGAAAACCCTAATCTTGCAATAACTTGATTAAACCTTGCAAATGCTTAACCAACCCTTCAAAACACCTTAGGTTATCATAGGAATGATGTGTGAATGCTTGTATGGTCTTAGAAAATCAAGCTATGGATTTTCTAAAAGGGGTGTTTGAAGCCGTGGCCTATAAGAGAGGGAAAGGGAGAGTTGTTTTGATTTTTGGCTAAGTGTTGAAGTGTATGTGTTATCTTACTAGTATACAAGACTTATATGCATACAAGACTAGTCAAAAAGGTGTATAGGAAGTCTTTGAGACAAGATGAGTAAATATAGGGAAGTCTTTGGTCAATGTAAGGTCCTTGTAAAAGTCTCATGGTTTAATTAGATGTTGTATGTACAATGCAAGTTGCAAGATTTTTGTCATATTTCTTTGATATCATAAGACCAAATCCGGCCAAGCATGTATATGTATAAGGTATTTGTGTTATTTTTGGTATTGGTATAAGTGGGTAATTTGTTAAGCGTAGAGAGGTTTAGGTGGTTCTGGGTATGCCTAAAACGTATTTTAAAAACGCGAAACGTAAACACTTTACGTAACCAATAAAAATATAGATTGATCAAAGTTTAATATTTCTCTCAACAAATAATTACTTAACACTTGCTTGATGTACACATTTAATTGTTTGTACATCCCGTTTTACATTGAATTATCATTTTTAGCTTTTTTAACGCAATTTAACTATAAACGATTACATAAAAGGCAATCGCGTACAAATACTAAAAATACTAGTAGTAATTTATTGACGACGATCAATGACCCCTAAAACATGAGGTGTTATAGTCACCCCCCCCGTAAGTGATCCTGTCCTCAAGGCTAAGACGCGGCACTTGACGATGGTGCAGTCTTTGTGAAGAGGTGTGGATATTTCTTCCTAAATTGATCTTCACGTTCCCATGTGAACTCAGGACCTCTCATCGAACCTTGACTAGTGGAATGCGGCTTCGCTTTAATCGTTTAACTTCATGGTCCATGATTTCTACCGGCTCCTCAACAAATTGCAGCTTGTCATCAAATTGTAGTCCATCCAACGGAACGGCTAACGGTTCATCGGCATGACACTTTTTCAAGTTGGATACATGAAATGTATTGTGAACCCGGCTCAGCTCTTTAGGAAGCTCAAGCTTGTATGCCACGGATCCGACCTTTTCCAACACATTGAATGGTCCAATGTACCTAGGGTTCAACTTCCCCCATTTGCCAAAACTACGACCCCCTTTCCAAGGCGAAACTTTAAGCATAACTTTATCCCCAACTTGAAACTCCATTGGCTTACGCTTTAGATCCACGTAACTCTTTTGTCGATCGCGAGCATCTTGCATTCTCTGCTTGATTTGAACGATCTTCTCAGTTGTTTCTTGCACTATTTCTGGACCAGTGAGTTAAACTTCTCCAACCTCGGCCTAACAAACTGGTGAACGACACTTTCGACCGTAAAGTGCTTCAAATGGTGCAGCCTTAATGCTAGCGTGATAGCTATTGTTATATGAGAACTCGACTAATGTAAAATTGGTTAACCCGAACCCTTTCCAAGATTTCGATTGTACAAGCACGCAACATACCCTCGAGATTTTAAATATCTCTCGCTTGTTCGTCTGATTGTGGATGGTACTCAAATACTCATATCCCAGATTAGTACCTCAAGCATTCTGAATTGACCACCAGAAATTTGATTGTGAACCCTAGGGTCATGAACACAAATCATAAGGAGATAAGGTATTCCATGCCACTGACCACCTCCTTTAGGTACATTCTACAAGTTTCTCCATGTGGGGTCAGTCTCTCTCATCGTTACAAATATTGCGGACTTAGTGAGTCGGTCAACAATCACCTAAATGGTGTCGTAGCCTTGTGATGAATTAGGAAGCTTCGTGACAAAATCCATAGTGATATTGTCCCACTTCTATTGAGTTATATCAAGTAGTACCAACAATCCTGATGGCCTTTGATGTCCGGCTTTGACCTTAGCACACGTTAGACATTTGCTAACATAGGTGAGGCGATGTTTGCCTTCATATTAGGGCCACCAATATAGCACTTTTTCTTCTTGGGAACAAAATCTTATTTCAGAAGCGCGGATGTAATAGAAATATATTTGACTGTGGGACTCGTGCATGATCACAGTCCTCAAATCACCACAGCATGGTAACCAACTCCTACCATTGAAGCATAGAGTTCCATCCGTACGGGGTTCCAACTTTTCCGTTCTAAATTTCTCTGGATCTTTAGAATTTTCAACCAACATGCCTCTAACATCCCCTTCCCCCCAATTTTATATTCCCCCTTGATGTTCTCCTAGTTTTCCATGCTTCAGTTGAGCATCCAAACATTGGTTTGGGGAAGATCCAAACCTATATCATGACTAAGGCTCGAACCCTTAATGGTGGGTCTCGTTCCTTCCTGCTCAAGGGGTCAACGATAATATTTGCTTTCTCTAGGTGATAACGAATCTCGCAATCGTAATCACTAAGCAATTCTAACCAACGACGCTGCCTCATATTCAGCTCCTTTTGATTAAGAATGTGTTGTAGACTCTTGTGATCCGTGAACACCGTACACTTGGTTCCGTACAAATAGTGTCTCTAGAGTTTCAGAGAAAACACTACCGCTCCAAGTTCCAAATCATGAGTCGTATAGTTCTTCTTATGAATTTTTAGTTGGCGTGATGCATAAGCAATCACCTTCTCTCTTTGCATCAACACAGCGCCCAAACCTTTGATCGAAGCATCGCAGTATACGATAAAATCTTCGCTTCCTTCAGGTAAAGCCAGAATTAGTGCACTACACAACTTCTGCTTCAACAGTTGGAACGTTGTTTCTTGTTTGTCACCCCACTCAAACTTGACCTTCTTCTGAGTGAGCTTGGTCATTGGTTTGGCAATCTTCGAAAATCCTTCGATGAATCTTCGATAATACCCAGCAAGACCTAAAAATTGACGAATCTCCGTTGGTGACTTAGGAGATGCCCAATCTTTAATGGATTCGATCTTGGCAGGATTGATCCCTCCAAATACGTATATAATAATATATATATAAATAAAATCTAAAATATTATATATATATATTAAATATTATATATATATATATATATATATATATATATATATATATATATAAGGATTAATCAATATCTATATATAGTAAGTATCCAAAATGTATTAAAGAAAATCGCTCTTAACCAAAGCAACTTCAAAAACCTCCCGGGTCGTTTCCTTGACGAGGCGTGAATTAAACTTCTTGTTGAGGTTTGTGATCGGGATTTCGAATAGATTAAGATTTGAGTTTGGTTTTTATATCTACTATAAAGAAATTAACAATTTAATACTAAATTTATTATAATTGAAATAATGCTAATATAATATCACTAAAAGATATATGAAATGGAAAATGCTTGCTAAGTGACATGAGATGTTCATTAAGTGCGGATTTAGGTTTAATAACGAATTAATATCCTTAGAAAAGAATATTTTCTCATAATGTTCGTTTATTTTAGAAATTATTTCTTAAAAAAAATTAATTACTAGATGTGTTATTTGATTATTTTCTGGCTTTTGACCTTTAAACAATCAATTAACAAATCTAAATAATCCAAAAATTATTAATCATCTAAACCTTTTTATAATCCACACTCAAATTCCAAATCACTATATCACTTGACAAACACTAATTATCTACTCACTAGTCATGGCAAAAATCAAATAAGCAAACATATTATAAAACGATGAATTAAATTTATTCTAATGAATTGAAAAGAGATCGAAAATGGTACCGAAATCGAAGAGCCGCAAAATAGAAACGAGGACTAATAACTTCTAAACTAATTAAACCCCACTGTTACTAATCTGCTACCATTTTACCATTTCTACAAACCAAACGCAGCTATCCAATTTCCAATACACCAGCTTGATCCAATCTTCAAATACTAATCCAAATATTTGGCCCAGTTTGTAAATCATAAACCGATACATATTCAAAAAAACTAAATACCAAAAAAACTAGAAAACTAAAAATTGAATACAAAAACTCGTATCTCCAAAAATAAGAGATGATGCATTTTTAGTTTGTTATTTCTCCCACAAACAAGGAAACACCATACAATATGCTCTAACCATTAATCCCACAAAAGCACTAAAAATAGCAAACCTGTAAAAATCTACACGATCGAACCATTAACACACGAACATCCCGAAATCACAAACAAAACCCAATTGATCAGAGTCGAAATATTACGAGTTTAAAATAACAAATACTCTCTCTTTTTTTATATATAAAGTTATATGAAAAGAAAATACAAAAAAACGAACTTTTAATAAAGATTAAATATTTGAAAGATGATAGAATGTTTGAAAGACTTTAAAATAACTAAATAAAAACACTTACTTGAGCATAAATATAAAAAACTTCAATGCATAAACTTCACTTTTTATTGATAAATCTTCAGAGTACAATGCTTGGAAGGGTAAATGATGATATTTAAAAGACGAAAAACATTAAATAAGCTGTAAATAAGCCATAAGCTGTCCTAAAAACTACATATTTTTTGTGTGTGAATTCCATCTCCTATTTATAGGGAAATGTTATGAGGTAAATTAGTCAAGGTCTTCAATTCTTTCAATCATTCCATATTTGCATATGGAAAGCTTCCAATGATGGCCAAATCATCATTAAAACCTTGCCTTGACTTTGATTCTTTCCCTTTGACTGTAGACGCATTCAATGCGCCATTTTTTGCTTTGGTTTTCCACGCTCTTTCCAATCTCGTGCTCGGTTTTGTCTGTTTTTTTGCCTTGCTTTTGTCTTTTTTGTGGATATCTGTTACCTGCACATTTAATAACACAAAACAAGCATATATTTGGCATTTTATGTCCATTTTTTGTTATTTAAGCTCGTTTTATTAAGGAAAAGGTATGTGTATTTAAGCACATACCAAATCCCCTCATACTAAAGTATTGTTGTGTCCTCACGCAATGAAATAAATCAATGTTTAAAATACCAAAAATTTCAACCTCCTTAAATTAAATACCTTGAAAAGTAGCAAAGTGTAAAATTAAAAAGGATTAAAAAATTTCTAGTATTTTAAACACTCCCCGGTTTACCATTTTCTTCTTGCACACATTTTTTGGTTCTTATTTTCTACTACATACAACATGCTGGACTTTCATTATTGAACATAACTTTTAGGATCATTGAATAAGAAACACCTCAATCCTAAGGTGCCCTAAAAGGATAAATTCATCATCCCTGATTTTTCACTTATTCCCAAACTAAGCTTAAAAACGAGGTCATTGTTAATTACAAGTTGGGATGCTAATGCTACTCATATTTGCAATTTGTGTAAAACTTCTCCTCCCGACAGATATATATATTAAGGTGTGTGTGCTCAGTTCGAATTTTGACCATCCAACCCACATTTTAGATAGTTATAACCTTTCCAAGCTTCGCGTTTCGCTTTTGGATCAATGAATTCAAAGTGACATTGCCCTGTGTAAATGACTTACTTCGGCCAGATCCCAGCCTCGTACGCTAAGTGACCATCTTTGACACCTATCACAAAGAATAATTGTCAAGACTTTATGACTTAAGAATCCAACACCAAAAACTCCCGGTAATTCACTTGGCACGTTTATAACTCAAAGCAAGCTAATTCTTCCAAGATTAAGGCATTGTAGGTAAGTTAATTCTTTTAGAGTGACTTTCTTCTCGGAACCTTCCGACCTCATCGGTCAAGTGCCCAGGATTTTGACACCCCTCAGAGAATCCGGAACAGAATTAACAAAAACGTTTTGGTTGTCAAAAATTTAGGTATGGATTAACAAATTTAAGGCTCAAAGATGTTAAATTTTAGAAAAAGTCATTTTCTCTTTATTTATTAAGCGACTTATACTAGCAACATATTTTTCGCATCATTTTTTTTTTTGCAACATTTATATTTACACAGTGTACAGGGAAAATTTCTTTTAAGAAAATTAAAAACAATTTTGATCAAAAACTCTTATTTTATCAATTTATCGATAAAGCCATTTATTACTCTAAAAATGTTGATCTAAGGACTTTTTTAAGAAGTGATAAAACTCTAACTATGTCCCTTTCAAAAAAAGCAAGTATTATAAGCTTTTAGAAGCTACTGAGAGAAAAAGCCACAAATTACACTTTGAGCTTTTAAGATTTCCAACTAATCATTGCTTAGCATTCCAACTTATATTTAACTCTATCATTTCCTGTTCTTCACAAATTTAAAATCTTTAATAAAGAGATTCACTTGAATGCTTAGCCAAATAAAATTAAGCCTTTGCATTATTAAAGCATTTATGGTAACTTGGCAAAATCTTGGCCTTTAGAGCTGAGAATCGCAGGTTTTAAAAGCTTCTTGTATAAAAACTAGCAAAAGCTTATAACATTTATAAAGGTTAAGGAGAAGCCTAGAGCTCAACAACCACGTCAATCAAAAATTATTCTTATTCTCACCAGCGGAAAGTCAACATTGTGATAAACACTTATTTTATTTTTGCAAAATTTTTTAAATTTTGGCCTAAAATCACATTTTTTTTGTATTTTTTGGTAAAACGGGGTTACGTGAAAAACAAAGACAAATGCAAGTGGGATCAAATCGATAGATTCCCCCCTCATACTAGAACGACACATTGTCCACAATGTGTGGGGGTTGCCAACCCCCTCATACTAATTTCAACATATATTCCTAATATTAAAGGGAATCTCACGTAAATCTAAAGCCGTTTATTAATTATCAAGCGAGCGATGGAAACGTTTAGTCAATAAGATTCAAGGATATAGGATTTCTCCAAAAACAGCGTCGCTGTAGCAAAGGGATAAGAGCAGAGTTGAGGCGTGGAACCAAACCACGAGCGCGAGAGTCTTCATAGTCTGGGGAATCCAGCCAATCATCACAGACAACAAAAACACAAAATTGGAAGAGGCGAGCCCCCTCACGTCACACTTATTAGAAAATAGAAACAATACAGAAACACGGGTTGCCTCCCGAGAAGAGCTTATTGATAAGTGTAGAATACACATATCCATTTATGCCTAAAAAGACCCAATTAAACCCAAAACAGATCAAAAAGGCAAAAATATGCTTGTATTTGTGTTTTGTGTGTGCAGGTACGGATAAATCAAAAATCATAAGAAAACAGTCAAAACCAAGCAAGCACGGACACGAGAATCAGAAGAATATAAAAAGAAGCCAAAGATTCAAAGCCGAAGCCAGGAAAAGTCAAGCCCCAGTCAAACATTGGTCAATAAAAGTCAGCAAAGCCTATTTCCTCTTATTATAAAACACAAGGGCCAAAATTGCAAATTCCCAAACTGTTTTATATCTAAAAAGAGAGGAAAGAAAGAGATGAACCAAGTGTGCAAACTCCTCAAAGTATAACAGTTTATAACTGTCAAAAAAAAGGGCGCGAACCCTTTTACTATTCATCCATCGTCCCCCGGTTTTTTACTTTGGTTCATCTCGATCAAAGGGTTATTTTGGAAATGATATGGGCAAGAAGTCTAGTTCAAGTGCTGCTACACAACCAAAATGGCAAAGGTGATAGTTCAGTCAAATCAAGAGCAATCATTGGTCTACTCAAGTATAGAGCACACGCGGCTATGAAAGAAGCACAAATTCATATGGGTTTTTGTACTAAATCACTCACAAAAGAAGCACAATGTCACATCAAAGGAATGCCAGCCTGGCAATCCTCAGATGTCCACAAATCAATCCAACGGCTATGAATAAATTCCCAATGATTGAAGAATCCAACGGGCTTGATTAAGAGGAGCGTGGGTAAGGCAAGAGGGTTTGGAAGCTTCTCTACAGGCTATAAATAGCACTCACTTCTTACACACACACCATCTAGTTTTTTCTTAGTAATTTTTAGTCTAGCTTAATTTTGTAATTTTACTTAAATGTTTTGTAATTTTTTTTAAGCAATGTAATCAGTCTCTTCTATTAATGAAATTCAGTTTTAAAGCTTTTTAAATCTCACTCTTAAGCTTCTCAAATATTAAGCTATTTCTCATAAGCCTGTCATAAGCTCATTTTAAGCTCTTTCAGTCTATAAGTTGAAATAGAGCTTATTGAATTCAGAATTAATCTTACTTAAACCTTAAATCAGTTTAAACTTACATTTATTATGGACCTTAATTGGAATTTAGTGTCCATTTGAAAGGGGAATCTAAATTGGAAGAGATCCAAGGACTTACCCTAGCTATTCTAATAAGCTAGGAGCATGTAGCTGCCTTTATTTGTCTCATGTTTAGCTAGAGGATTTTGTAAATTCTCTATCATTTCCTTTAATTCTAGCTTTAAATAAGAAATCTCATAGCTTACTATACTAGATCTCTTATTTGCTTATTCATTTGCTTATTAAGTGCATTATTGAGTTTATCTAGCTAAATCATCTTAGTTGTTTATATGTTTTCAATTTTCTTAGTTTAAATCATAGATTTTCATATTATTGTCTTAAAAACCTCTAAAAAACCAAAAATATAGTAGAATAGCTTAAATCTTAGGTTATTGCTTATTTAGTTGTTAAGTCATGCTTATTAAAGTAATTTTAATCTGTTAATTGTCTGGTATTAAGCACTTGTTTTTCTAGATTTCAATTTAGAAGCTTAATCAAAACTGAGATCCAAAGTCTTAAAGGGGTGTTTTGTGATAAACTAGTTATGAACCACAATAAGTCAATTTAATCTGTGCAAACACTTTGAGTCAGTTCAGTTTTTCTAAGAAATTAAGTTTCCAAAAGATTTACAGTTTTAGATTGATAAATTGAAATAGTTTATGGCCTTTATTATGTGGTGTCAGCACCTAGTGTAAATTAAACTTTGAATTTCACTTGTGCAATTGTTGATCTAAGCCCTCCAAGGCTTAGATCTTGCTTGAACTTTGTTTGTACACTCTATTTGAGTGTGCCTTAGTGCAGGCCTCCCTTAGGAAGTCTGCACTTTTGAGTTGCACTTGTGCATAGTGCACCAGTACTAACTACAAGTTAGTACTGAGGCTATTCACTGTTTGCTTAATATTAAGCAAGTAATCTTAGACTTAGCTTTTCAACTCATGGTAGTATATAAGTTTAGAGTACTTAAAATAGATTTAGGCAAGTAAGAGTTAATTTATTGCTTTTTAGCAAGCTAATTTGCTGCCACAATTTACCAAAGTGCACAAGTACTAACTAAAAGTTAGTACTACTGTCACAAGTTAGTACTGCCACCTTTGGCTTAACTTTTAGTTAAGTAAGTAATAGAATAAATAACTTAGATTGAAGTAATATTAAGTCAGAGTTTACAGCTTAATATCACTTTAATCCTTAGTTTTACATTTTCTTAAGCTGTCAAAATTAGAAAACTACTGAAAACACGCAAAAATCGTAGGTTAATTAAGTAGATCATTATTTTGTTAATTATAGCTTATGATCCTAGTTTTTATAGCTTAAATAGATAGAATATAAGAAGGTATTAATAATCTTAAAGGTTAGATTCCATGTACTTTTTAAGGACTTTACTTATTAGGATTTATTGTCTTATTGCTTGGGTTTCTTTCAAAGTTTGTCTTAGATCATGCTTCAATTTTAGTAGCTTAAAAGTGCTTCGAGGATTAGATTTTCTTTTCATTTTTAGATTAAGCTAATCAACATCTATCAAAGATCATTTTACCTTTTAGAATTCAGCTTAATTTGAGCATTTTATAGCTGATTTAGTAAAACATAGTCCAAACCCCTAGTTTCTGTAACAGCTTATTGAGAAGCTCTTTTAGAGCTTATCTTTGAGTTTTAGACCATAGTGCTTTTGTTAAAGTTGTTCCCCTAGCTTATTTTATAAATTTGCTTCTTTAAGTTTTTGCTAAAAAGCACTTTTAATTTCAACTTATCTTTAAGCCTAAAATGGACTTTGTTTCTCAGTTACTACCAAAGTGCACAACTTATCTTTAAGCCTAAAATGGACTTTGTTTCTCACTTATAAATTAGTTTTTTAATTTTTAGTTTTTAATTGTTTCTCAGTTAGTTCTTCATCAGTTAGTATCTTTGCTCCGTTAGTCCCTCTAATATTGGCATAATCAGTCCTTAGTTAAGTCTTTTGTTAAGTTTTAATTAGTTTTAATATTTTAATTATAATTATGTGTTTAGTTTAATTAGTTTAATTAGACTTTTATAAAAAGATAAAAATTAGGGCTTTTATTTTTATAAAATTTCTGCACACTTTCTTTATTTAGTGTAATTTTTATAAAAATTTTAGGACTTTATTTTTAATACTTTTATTATTTTATAGTTTTTAATTAGTTTAAACTTTAGAAAATTTATATCTTTTAAACTAAAAAGCCAAAAATAGTAATTTGTGTTTTTAAAATTTTCTTTTGTCATATCTTAGGTATATAAATTTAGTTTACATTTTTAGGGATTAAAATTAGTTTACTTGCTTAATAGTCGCGTTTTATTTGTTTTCCGTATTTGATTAATTATCCATTTTTTTAGTAGTCATAGCTTTCCAAATCAAATATCTTTGCTTAATTCAAATCAGAATCCGGACTTAAACGAGGTTTCAATTTCACTAGTCATTGGGGATAACGACCCGGGTGATCATACTTACCCGGTTTAATATACGTATTATATATTATAATATATATTTTTTTGAGAGTGAATTTTATCAAGGATAACTTGGTAATTTTCTTAATTGCTCTTAAGTTTATATTTTATATATACTTTACGTGTATAAAACTTACACAATCACTTATTTTTGTTAATCGAGTCTTGAGCCTGACTCGATCCCCCATACTTGATTTGGTCAAGGAGGATCGAAATGGAGATATGGGACATCCCAGATAGGAATGTCCCCTCCATAAATTATCATCGGGCTTTCATTAAGGAAATTATGAATGTTCTTGAAAGCTTTAAAGCCCCGATGAGATAAAAGATGAGAAGATTTCTCCTCTTTTGAAACAAGAATTCCAGGATTGAAAACTTTGTCCTTATTTTTGGATGAAAATGGAAGCAAAGTTCAAGCACTAGAGAAAGAGGATCACTGATGAATGAGATGGAAAATTCATTGAGTGATAGAAATCTCTTGGATTGGACTTCAATAGATATTACCGGATCGAAAGTCTGTTTCAATTATCCGAAAGAAAGTAAACTACAAGAATGGATCCGTTGAATTCAGTAGAAAAAGTGAAGTCCAGATCCTGACAAAAGGTAGGATGGGTGGGTAAAACATTAGGCATTTGAACTCTAGGTTCTCTTGTCGAATTATCAAAAATATCCACCACCACTTTTGTAGTCAAAATTCCCGTATCGGGCTCGATATCAAGGTAAATATCATCATCTGGAGGTTTTTCAGGAGGACAAGGGGATGATGGAACATTATAAGAATCAAAGTGAAATGATTCATACTCAGGAAGGGAAACAGAATCTTTGTTAAGTAATTCTTCAAGAAAAAGATCACCCCCTCGAGTCCAAGTTTGTACATTCTCAATACCCGGTGGTATCGAGTCATCCGGAGCAAGAAATATATCGATCTCCTCTCAAAGAGAGCCACTATCCTCAACGGGGATAGGAGAGAAAGATTCGATTATAGCATCAGAGAAAATTTCAAGAATTATGTTCCTTCCGGAGGTCGAGGAGATGAATTCTTAAATAACATTTATCAACAAGAACGAATATCTTCCTCAACATAATCAAAAAAAAAATAGTCTTCATTAAAATCACTCACGTTGGAATTAAATCGACATGAAGCCAAGTTCACCGGAAGAACGGTCCTCGAAAAGAGAATTAATTCCTTAGGATAAGAACCGTCGAAATATCCTCGATTTAAGCAAAGATTTCTAATAGAACAAACTCTGCATAAAAATGATGGCGGGTCTATCTTACTAGAAATGATCTCTTCATCAAAAAGAGAGTTCGAATAAATTTTGAAATTTTCTTGTCGGAACGTTACAACATAAATGATTTCGTGCGTCAGAATCGAACAGAGGATAGAGAAATCGTGAATCATCACAACTAGCACATCACCTCACATTCATGTATTAAAAAAAAAACCTTGGACTCACTTGGGATTAGGACAAGGTTCTCAACACTAGACTTTATTAATTCTTCCGATTCCATTTCCGGAATAGTGTCAAGATGCTCATCCTCTATTATGAGAGAGTTCGTAATCGAAAAGTCAGGTGTGATTGCAACAGAGGAATTCTTATAATATTCCCTCACTTGAATAGTATACTCCTCGTCATCATCATCATCGAAAATAGGACACTTCAAAATGAGTACGAAATATTATAGCTGCTGCTCATCTTGTTCTTAGTAGAATTATATTAGAATTTTGCAAATCATTAAAAAGTTTAAGTAACAATTCTTGTACATTATCTGATTGATTTTGCCCTTCTTCTAAAGCTTGCTTAACTTTAAGAAACCTCTCCTCAGCTAGCAATAAATCCATAGACTTTTCTCTAGGAGGTATATGATCATACTTCTTTAAAAAGGCTTGAATAGCTTCCATTAGGTTTTCTTTAGCTCGTAATATTTCACAGTGTCTGTTTTCTTGAGGAGGTGATGAATGACGGAACTGGGGGTTAGATTGGTCAAAACTAGAAGAACACACAATTACACCAGGGGTTATGTTCATAGTATTTTGTATTCATACGTTGACACTAAAAAGTCGCATGAGGACCCCCGCAGTCTTCACAACAAAGATATTGTTGTGGAAAACTTGGTGAAGTTTGTGGAAAATTATCAAGGTTTTGATTGAAGCACGGGTCCTAATTGTAAACAAACGAAACTTGTGATGGACAATCGTAACCATAATGAGCGTCGTTCCCACATAACTTACAAGTAGAACATGGACATCCATATTCATGTGCGCTCTTCAGACTTCCACAGAAGGCCACAGAATGAAATTGGACGGTAATAATCCATGAGAATTAAACAGTATAAAGAAGAATATTTTTGATTTTTTTTTATTAAAAACAAACACAATATTTTTGGTAACCGGAAGTCAACTTGCACACGGTAGCTCTCTAGAATACGCACAAAGAAGCGGAGGAGCGGGAAAGCGTGAAGCTATTAAAAACCTTCTCCTTTCGGATCGAAGTTCGTCGGATCGACCCTCCTTATACCTCTCTTATAGTTTGTAATCTAAAGGTAATCCGTTTATAACAAATGACAACACGGTTTCTTTTGTTGGTTTTTTATTTTTTTTGGATTTTTGATTACTTTATAATATTTTTGTATTTTTTTTACGAAAATATTCACAAAAACAAGAATAACTTCCGAGGAAGGATCTTCAAAAAACAATCTTCAAACGATAACTAAAAATTCGTAACACAGCCTCCCCGGCAACGGCGCCAAAAATTGATCCCTCCAAATACGTATATATCTTACATTATATATAGCAGGATAAAACAATGCCACCTCATGCAACTTAAATGCCACATAATCACCAAAGAATGCCATCTCACCCATAATTTAATCCACGCCACCACTTTTTAAAGACACCTAAGCATTTTTTTTAATCCACATAGGTATCCATGAAATCCACCTAAGCATTTATTTATCCACGTATGCATGAGGAAATACTGCAAATAAATTCGTAAGAAAATGTTTAAAAATGTAGTTGCCAAGGTTCGAACTCAGGTTGTTATGCCTAGGAGACAACATCTCAACCACTAGAGCATTTCAACATTTGTGATAAATCTTGCAAACCAAATATCATAAACCTTATTATGTAATTTTTAATTCAAACCAAAATCACACTTGAAGGGAAAGAATCAGCAATTCAAAACCAATAAATCCAAAAATGAATGCATATCAAATCCATAAATCAACGACCCTAGGTTTTATGGAAGGATAACCGAAACATGCCTAAAATTACCTGATCATCATCCACACAACAAATGAAAAATGATAAATAAACAAGACAGTAAACCAAACCAACCAGAACCATATTCATACAATTTGATATCCTAAGCGACAAACCCATCAACTACTAATTCAAATCAATAAAAATATGCTAAAGTGACCGCACAATCAAGTTCGGTCTAATTCAAAATTTTCAAAATGTATTGTATTCATTAATTAATGCTTTAATCCCCAAGTATGTTTAATTTCTAACTCTAATTCGATTTGCAGGAGGGAAAGCATCACCAAGGAAGAAAAGGAACGGGGAATCCACATTAAACAATGATTCTTCAAGCTATTCGAAGGTATGTAGTTATTTATCTTTTTGACCGATTTGTGGTTACTTTGTCCTTACTTTTAGTGGGTGTTGAATGGATTTTGATTTTGTAATGAGAGTGTGCTATAACAAGATAACAAAAAGTTCAGTGTTTTAATTGATTTATGGTTACATTGTGTTTTATTGACATGGATATTGCTTGATTTTGATTATATGATCGTGAGTCTCATTTCAGTAAAGAATATTTTGTTAACAAAATATTTTTATTGTTGAACTTATTGCATATAGGTATTGATGAAAGTCCTAATAGAATATATCTTTATTTATGTAAAGAATTTACAAAGATATTGCATCGCCAAACAAACCAAAAACTCATTCAAGGTGCAAGTGATAACATGATACTAAATAACGGTAAGAACTTCGGCTTGAAATTTTTGTTTCAGATTAAATCTTGCAATACTTAGTTATCTTATCTATAAGTACAACTGTTTTTTCATAAATGCAATTACCAAAAAAATTATTCTAGGAGGATTTCTACTTGAGAGTTTTAATCATGGTTCTTAGTTGGAGTGGGATGTTTATCCTATCATTTGGAGTTGAAACATCACGTCTTTATTAGGTCATTGCAGTTGGATGTATCATTAGTTGTCACATGGGCATATCTCAGGAAGGTAAACTTTAAACTAGGCATGATAAAATACACTCAATTTTTAAATCAAGGGTCATTCTAGCTAGGGGTCTCATTGTTTCATTTATTAAAACTGCATTAGTTGTATACTCATTGATGGCATAGTTACGGTTAAATGTTAACTTTCTACAACTTTACATAAAACAAGATGAAAAGAAGTTGACCCAAAATGCATTTGATTATGCCAGGAGTATTGATCATTCGCTTGCATTACCTTGGGCAAGCATGTCAGTTGATATGTCCGTTAGGCAAGTTCATCAATTTATATAATGATGTACCAATAAACTAAGCATTTATGTTTTGCACATGTATTTAAACAATTATTTTTGCTCAGGGGACCAAGCCAGATGAAGCTTTTGATTGATGTTTAATGGATGTCCAGATGCTACTGGTACTCTCTATCTCCTTATCTACAGATGTGCGAGTGAGCGATGAGAGCGATCATATCCGAATGTGGCAAGATGTCAGGTTTGGTAAACAGGTCATCTTTGCTGCAACTGGCCCAAAAAGCGGTATACATTTTTTTATAAATAACCATGTGATCCGATGGATTTTTTTTCTTCTTTTCAGCGAGGGTATGTAAGGTAATTTTTTTTTAATTTTTAAGTGTTTATTTAATCAAGTGCATTAGTTAAATGACCTGTTATGATGTTTTAAATTCATCCAATACCCGTTCGTTTATAAGTCTTTTTACCTATTTAGCTCAAATGTGTACATGTTCTATGCTCACAAATTTACTTGATGTTGCACTCCGCCCAAATAATTGTACCGAACAACAAAAAATTGTTTGAAATTATTACATATGTTTCTAGACACCATATTACTATGATGGTCTAATATTTTCATATGAAAACTAATTTAAGAGGTCATAACTCCTGATTACACAAAGGCTGCTTTTGGTTAAGTCTTAAATTTCTACATGTTTAACCTGTTGCACTAAGATCAACACCTGATATAGGAATCTTTTTTTCTTATCTATTTTGTTACAAAGAATGCACTATGGTGTTTGTGATGATGGTGGAGGTGGTGGTGGTGGTGGAATTTCTTCTTGTGATGTTGATGGCATCATGTTTAGTTTAGGAATATGAGAGTTTGATTTAATTGTTTTTCTTATTCAGAGTTTCTCACAGGCTCTGATACCACTTGTGAGTCCCTAAATGAATAGATCTTAGTAGCCTATGAAGGATGATAGTCAAGCTGTATAAATACAACTGACTATAAAGAAACACTGATTATGAATACACTATGTTGATGCGGAATCTCAACACAAGTACTAAGAAAAACAATGTGTAACTAAATAACAACTTCTATTAATCTGCTTTGAACAATTACAGATTACTAACTATTTTGATATGATATTGCTATGAGATATCTTGAGGACGTATATCTAACTATGCCCAAGGGGATCCTTTTATAAACTAAGGATAAACCCTAACAGAACAGGCTTACAAAACGCATACTTATCTTCTCCTAAGATATCTCATGTTCATCTCATAAACGGTACTAACTATTTCCTAACTAACGGTACTAACTAATCGATCAGTACTTACATTTTGTACTATCGGTACTACCTATAACTAACAGTACTAACTATTTGTACTATCGGTACTAACTTACTAAAACATAAATCCTAACAGTCTTGAATTGATTGTAGTCAGCACCAAACCCGTGCCAGTCTCTCAGGCTGAAAACCTCCCTTTTTACCTGTTAGAATTAGGATTATAACTAACATAGGATTAACATAGGTTTGACTTAGATTAGAATTAACTTAGATTAGATAACCAAAATATATATAAATTAAGAGATTTAACCTCGCTTCAAGTGTTCGACACCCTACTTACCATGAATCTACCACTGACCGGGTACACTGCCCGTTAAAGTGTTGTTTTTGGTTAAGTCGGCAAAATATAAATTTAAAACTTGAATTATAAAAATATACACCACACAATGACACAATAAACATGCATGTCTATTCCGTTGTTATGGCCATGTATGCATGATTCAGCTGCCTTGTTGGTTTATTACTATTGGTGAAAGTTAGAAGATCCCTACCCTATATCATTCTTCATCCTAACCCTTGGTTAAACTCGAATGAGGATGTGATCGAACACACATGTCTATTTCGTCGTTAAGGCCAGGTATGTGTGCTTCAGTTGCCTTGTTGGTGTGGTACTTTTAGTGAAAGATTGTAGAATGATCAACCCTAAGCCTTATAATATAAACCTATTTTACCTTTATAAACTTGTTACTCCTTAGCTCTAGTGCTGGAGATGTGTATCCTTGCCAAGCTTATGATAGAATACTCGTCACGACTGAGCATATGAGCAAATTAATTACATGTTACCACATAGATTACTTGAGTGTTTTCATCTATCTATTTCGTGAAGTGTTTGGTTGTGTACTTGTAATAGATCAAATAAATGCTTAAATAGAAAAATCCTTAGAGATACATTTTTATAAACTACTAAAGGGTACTTGAGGACAAGTAAGATTCAAGTGGGGGGATATTTGATGACATCAAATAATGTCACTTTTATAGCATAATTTATCCCATGTAAATAACCTATTTCGTGTATTTATTGCAAGAATTGTTACTTAATCATTTGTATTTGAGAATTGCAGTAATTATGGAGTACTTGGTGAGGATTAGCTAAAAGGCACACATTTTGGAACATAAACGAAGAGTTTGAGAAATTCTACTGATCTGACAGCCAATACGCTGTATTATTCTAGACCTATACGACGTATCCAAGACATTGACGAATTAAAAGACCATTGCCTAACTTTGAAGAATACGTCGTATCCACATTAATGACACGCCGTATATAATACTTTGATCAATGAAGAAGAACCAACTGGTTTTACCCAATACGTCGTATCCATCATGAAGATATGGTGTATCCGTGCCTGCACATCACAAATAACCACGAAGGATTGAAGACCCAATACGTCGTATCCTAATGACTTAATATGCCATATCGAAGGTCAAAACAGTAGAAGATTCTAAAAGATATCAACCGTGGTCCTTACTCCAAGAAATCTCTAATACGCCGTATCCTACATCGCCCGATATGGCGTATCGACCTGTTTCTAGACTCTATATATACAAAATCCTAAACTCAGTTTTAGGTATGCAAGTGAATCCCTAAACCACCAAGTCGACCAAGAAATGAATAAAGGAGCATAGAAGGTCAGAAAAGAGCCTCAAGATCATAGGAAAACTCTTGTAATCTTCGCGCAACCAAATATGCGTTCGGTTAAGGTTTCTTTTCTTTAATCATTCATATATGAAACAGTGTGTATTTTTACAATGGACTATACGGTGATACCTTTTGGTCATCAGCCACTGTTTATGAAGATCTAATGTTTGATTATGTTTATATAGATTGGCTTAATTTAACGTTGATTGCTTGTTTTGGTTATATATTCATTTACTTGTTACGTGCTTAAGTATGCAGACCTCAATTTATATTTGTTTACGTGCTTAAGTATGCGACCTATCATTCAACTGGGTCTAGTCCTACATATTTAATGTGGTGCAACTTCGGTGTTGTTTGTGCGTAGGCTAAGAGTCCGGGATAGCTCTTTATATTGCAACTTATATATCTAGAATCATAGGATCAAAAATATTGACTTATCTTTACTAATGGTTTATGTGAGCTTAGTTGGACTAGAAAGTGACCATAGGATCAACAAGTACGTTCTTATTCCATTGGTAAGGACTCAGACAGTGGACTAGTAGTGTATAAGATGCTATTAATCAGTAAGTGGGTACAGTCTCTATGAGCTAGGGTTTTATAAGAGCACCATTACGAATCTCCTAAGATAGATTATAATCAACAAATGCTTGCTTTATGCGGATGCGTCTAATTATGACAGAAGTACCGTGTATAGGTTTTAGGAAGATGTACCGCCTAAATCTCGGATTGATATGCCCTTTGAGATAAGTCAATCATTGCATTAAATAAACAAACATACATTTTATCAGATTATTCATGGTTGATATGTTTTCCTTACATTAGTGTTTGACCGCTCCTCTATCGTTTGTTCATCTTCTTGTGTGTGTTTATTGCTTTACTTGTCATCAAACCCCTAGGTTAGATAACTAAACCTCGTGCCAGTCTCTTAGGCTGAAACCTCCCCTTTTACATTAGTTTTAAGTTTAACATAGATAACTAAAATACTGATAGAATTAGGAATTAACGCTCTCGCTCTTAGTGATCGACACCCTACGTAACAACGAAGCTACATCCGACCGGGTACACTGCTCATTAGAGTGTTGTTTTTAGGTATAGTCGGCATAAAATAAATAGTAAAACTTGATTCATAAATTGCAACCACACAACGACACATCACTCATCATCAATGTTTTGAAGCCATTCATTATACTCTGCACTTAATGGCACACCTTTCTCTTCCTACTTTTACAGCATCATCTTCTTCTTATGATACTCATAATTTTTTTTCTCGTTTAGGTTTTCTGCATTGCTAAGCAAAATGCCCAAACCCCTTGCAATTGAAACACTGTATCCCAGACTGCTAAACTACCTGATTCCCTACAGTTCCCTAGCCCCAACAACTGTTAATGTCCTCTGATTCCCAAACTGCCCAATCTAACTATTATTCCCGGTTCTTAGATATAGATGTATCAAATCACTTAACAAATGAACACAAGAAAGTCTAGAGAGAGAAAGGAAGGTTGTAGCACTTAGAGAGAGAAAGGAAGGAAACATTTATTATAAAAGAACCAAATGAACAACCAACCCTCTACAAGGTGTGAAAAGGGGTATTTATACCTATACTAGGCCGATCACACATAAGGGAGACTTATGTTGACCCGGTTAGCTTGATATGTTTCTAGATATTACGCTATGAGCTATTCTATAATATATTGGCAGTGACCGAGTCTTTTCTTGATTTCTAACAATCTCCCCCTAACGGAGGTCACTCCAATTTACAAAAACTTAAGCTCTACTTTCTATGAATGTCTTCAATCTTTTCTTGTAGTCTTGTTTTGTTGATCTTTATCGTGTGAATCTTGAGGTAGTAATCTTTAGACTTTTAGGCATTAACTTATATCTTAATCTTGACTTGTATGTGACCTTGAGCTTCTTGAGATCATTAACCAAGCGTAATCTCTTTTCGTCATCTTGTAATCTTTGCCTTCTTGTGATCTTGTGACTTTTAGACCGACATGCTCATACTATTCTTGATTTTGAAAGCTTGTGTAACCATCTTTCTTGAAATTCTTTAACTTTAATACTTCGTCACTTCAAGAAAGACGTACAGTATCAGGGAACCGGAAGTCTTGAAACATGTAATTAAGCTTTCATGATGTCTTTACATATGTCGGTCGAGTATGAGCATGTGGCATTGACTTGACTTGTCATCGGTTAACTGATGTTGCCGTCATGAAATCTACATGAATGGGTTAGTGATAAACAACATATATGGATGAAAGTGTCTTTGTCACTTCATCGAATACGGTTGTAATAACCACGGTTCCCCATTAATTAGTATAAATACTGCTTGTGATTAGGTAGAATTCAAAAGAATCTCCTTGATAGGGTTTTGCTGCTACACTAGCTATTCTCATTACCGGAGCGTCTCAATGCAGACAACACAGTAGAGTGAATCGGTAAGTTACTATCTTCCCGATTAAGTCGTCAATTCGTGTTTAGCTTTCCTATGTCCAGATACCCTTGTGAGGCTTCCTATGGACATAATATTGAAAATTTATTTAGGAAAATCAGTCATTGTGTTAAGATACAAATGGTTTTTATAACACACAAACAATTTTGTCTTTTTCAAAATTCATTCGTCAATTCATAAGCTGGACCGAATCGATATCCAGTGTCACAAGTTTGATCCGTGTAGGATCTCACAAGTCACCTACCGCAGAGTTTGTTTGATGTTGGCTTTGGAAGGATTTCCATCGTCATTGTGAGTACTTTAATATCACTATGATGTTTTGGCAACATCACAAGGATAATGCATAGGAATCTTAAGATATTACTTGTTTTCACAGTGTATGAATAGAAAATATATTGGAATAGTGTCCTATTGAGATTTATGGATGATCTCTTTTATGGCTCTAGACTCGATAGTGCACTTTGGTTTTAGTAATCGGAGGCTGGAGCAGACTGCCACCTTTTCAATATCAAGTAACTAGGAGTGAGAAAGTTGATAGAAATGTGTTTAATCTCCGTGAGAAACAATCAAGAGTCTTTTGAGAGACCTTGAGTGGCTAGGAAGGGTTGTGCATTGCAACACTGGGTCCATGATGACTATCTTCAATACCAAACTAAACTTATTGGTTTGTGATAGCTATATGTATTGACCCGGTTTTTGCCTATGTGTAAGGAGGGCTTCTTTCTTTTCACCCTTTATCTTTACATTTATTTTTAATTCTTCAACCCTTTCAATGCTTACCAAGACTTCATCACTCTAACACCTTGGTTTGGTTTGTTCCAGTGTCAGCTGTCTAAGTCCGCATTATTCCCTTTTCTCACTTTACTCCTTTTTAAATCATACCTAAGGACTTCTATTCTATCTAATGGAATATCCTTGGGTAGATCCCTCCGGTTCTGGCTGGATCATGGGAACGAATACCTAATCTTAACCACCTTATAATCCTAATTAATTACAAACATGGTCGGTCTTTTGTTATTGTTCTCAGCCTTAAAACCATTTGAAAACATCGATCAAGGTACTTTGTGATATAAATCAAAACATTTAGTACCTTGATGGTTTTAGTTTTCAGAAATGCTCGCCCTCAACACGTACATCGATATTTGAAAATGTTTAGCACATGAAGGGTGAAGCTCGCACTTGAGTCCTTAAGATCACATTTTCTCCCCTTATCAAAAATGTCAAATCTGTTGATATTTTGGATATCAATTGATTCAAATATGTTTTCAAAACAGGTTGGGGAAAAAATGTTCCGATTATTAGCAAGCTGTATTAGGAACATTTTAATGCTCCCCCTTAATTTATGAGGGTATTGTATATATAGTGTTGAGTATGTTAATTTGAAATTTTTTGACTTTATTGAAAAATTCTAGAAAACTCGCACTCAAACACTATTTATACTTGCCTAATATTATAAGTCTATACTACATATTCACATTATTTACAAGATAAGATTTTAAGATTAGACCTGACGATTATACGGTACACGTCACCAGTTTGTAGTCCATCTCGAGTTCCTGAGCACCAACCAATCGCTTTAGATTTCTGATGATTCGCCTTTCACGCATCTGCTTATCAATCATCTCGGCCATAAGCTCCGATCTCTTTTTGTCTATGGCCATCCACTTCCTCCTTGACATCTCATCGTTGTATCGTAAACGAAAATTAAGTATTCTGTGATGAAGCTCATCCCGAACTTTCTTGAGTGTCTCGTCCGAGAACTTGTACAGCTCATCAGCCCGCATCACTTGTTTCTGTTTGGCTAAGTCTTCATAGATTACCCCTGGTGGTTTGTATAATGGAGTGTAGAGTTCTTTGAATTTAATTTCAAGAAAGGTCTATTGAGGTGCAATGATGTTAAGTTTCTTCTGGTAACTCTCTACACTAAGCTGAAGATTCTCGACTCGACGTTTGATGACTAGACTTCTTGTGAACATACGAAGAGCCACAATAAAGTTAATAATGTCATCATCATTGAGATGGAATATCTTGTGTTGAACAGCAAGAATCAGCATGTCTTCAATGTCGTTCAAGTGTAGATCTACGAAGTCGCCTTCTTTAGACTTGTATAGCTGTCGATAAGCTCTTTTCACCATAACTTCTTCCAAGTGACCATATCCATGCAGTTTATTAACACTAACACTCTTCACACCAAGAATTTTTTGAGTGGAATAGACAATTTGCTTGGAAAATTTGTTCATCTAAGATCTATACCAAAGCTTACGCCTTTCGCCTTAGTGCTTGATCCCCTTTGCAGCGTCTTTGTCATACGCATGTTTGATGGTACTCCAAAGCGTAAGGACCATGTCTTCAATACCTACAATCTCATACCGAGCTACTTTTGTCTTCGTGATTGACGTAGTGTACGTTCTTTCCAGTTCAGATGATTTCAGATACTCTAGATCATTGTTGAAGAAGTAATCAGCAACAACGGTTAGATAGCCTAGGCGACCTTGTAGGGTAAGAGGTTTGGACAGGTCAAAGGGGTAACGATCTCCTTCTGGATTGTTCCAATCAAGTTTGTATGTAAATGCATTGAAACACTCTTGGAAGTTGTACTCAAGTTCGATGCGGCTAGTGCATGTGCCTTTTAACAGATCATAGGCAGGTCCTAACAAGAGATCATGAGTCAGATTGTCAATATTGAGTCGATTCATCAAATACTTAGAGAAGTCAATAGGAGTGGACATTAGATCGTTGAATGTAAGAGGATCATTTGTAGCAGAGACCATTTGGTTAAACCAAGGCTGTTCAGGTTGACCAAGTACAACTTGATGCTTGTTCCATTTTGGATCAGGAGTAGGAGGCCTTGGAGGTTGCTTGAACCATTCTAGGTTAGGAGTCTTGGCTGTCTTGGGTTCATAAGTATCTTGTGGTTGATCATCATTACAAACCACATCTTCACCCGTATCATCCATTACCATCTCAGCAATGGGTTCTTCAACCGGTTCCTTTGCAAAAGCAGACTTACCAGTTTTAGAGCCTTTTGATAGAGCTTTACCTTTAGGGGTTTCCTTGGTGGTGGATGGTTTCTTGGAAGACTCTGACTCTTTGGTTCTTCTCCTCTTTGTAGTCTTACCCTGGTTTGGTCCAGCTGGAGGGTCTTCATCATCATCATCATCATCATCATCATCATGCTTTCTTTTATGGTCCTTGACTGTGTCAGCAACTCTCTTATCCATGGCATTTTCGTCTTCTATCAAAGCTTTCATGAGAGCATGGAACAATCTATGATTAGCAGGGTTTCTGTTGGAAGACTTGTTTTCGTGCATGGTCTAGTAAAGAGCGCTTTTCTGATTATACTCTTTGAGAGTTGCCTTCTCTGTAGACTTAATAGTATACTTTGGCATCTTTTACTTCTCATCTTGTTCCTTCTTAATCTTGAGATCTCTGAAGCACTTTTCTTAGATTCTTATCCAAGGTTAATTGTTAGATTATGGATCTTGCTTGACTCAGGAGCTGGCTTCACAAAGTATTTCTGAATAAGTTCTGTAGTGTGTCTCTATAGAACCTTTTGAAGATCATCACCGATATTAGATCCAAGATATTGTTCAACAACCATTGGAACTTGTAACTTGAGAGTAGCAAGAGCATTTGTAGAGTGATCTATTTTCTTAAGCTTGGACACATCCTTTTCTAATTTTGCAACTATTTGTTGAACAACAGAGAGTGCATTGGATTCAATGACAGCAGTGGTGATGGTTGGAGCATCGGTTATGATTGGTGGTGAAGGGATTGGTGTTGTTGATTGTTGTAGAGGTGCAGGTGGAATGGTGGAGATAAATGGAGGGGTTAAAGTTGTTACATGTTTTTCTAAAGGAGTTTCTTGTACTGGTGTGAGGACTGGTGGGTCAGAAATCACAAACACAGGTACTTTAAGCATAGATGAAGACTGGATATGTGGAACTTCAGATTGAATCTTAATATCCAATAATGATCTGATCTATGCATCTATAGTATCCTTAACAGTACCAATTAAAGAGGTATCAGAAGAAAGTTTAAGAAATTGATCACCAAAACCTGAAGAAACAGATAAGCTAGAGCTTGTTGGAGGAAGTTCAGATTTCTTGGCATCATCCTTTGCTTCTTCAATCTTTTCAGCATCTGCCTTGGCCGCATCAGTATCTTATTCATCACCATTTCCAGATTCTTTAACTTCAGCATTTGACATATCTTCATCCTCATCGTCATTTACTTCTTCTTTACCTTGTAAGACCTCATCATTAGTTTCTTCATCATCAGTCATTTCAAGATCGATATTTTTGTTATCATCAGTACATCTATCTTCTCATCATCTTCATCATAATCAATCCAATCAATTTCTTCTTCCTCACTTAGGTCTTATTCTGAGTATTTACTCTCTTGTTCAGATCCCCACTCAAGAATAACCTTTTCTTCAATTGAAACCTTTTCCTCAACAGGAACCGCTGGTTTAGTACCAGTTCCTTTACTTGAGGTAACAGAGATGACTATGGACTCATCGAGAACCCTTGTTATCCTACCAGTTCCTTTACTTGAGCCTCCAGTACCTGGCTGTCTTTTGTTGGGTTTCTTGCTTTCTTTGAGAGCTTGCATTATGTCAGTGGCAAGTTGTTCTTTAGGAGTTAAAGATGGAATACCCTTAAGCTTAAGCTTTGAAGCGGCTGGTTTTGACTTTAGAGCACTTGAAGTGTCTTAAATGACTACACTTCTAGTACTTCTACTGCCAGTCTTTTTCTTAGCAGGTTCAAGTATAAATTCAGTCAAAATCCTTACATGAGTAGCATGGACTTGCCTTGCTGCTCCTTCTTCTTCAGCTTTAGTTATGCTGATTGATTTACCTAACTCTAAAGCAACATTTGGATCAGGAATAATGTTATCATTAGCATAAATTATGACTTTATTCTTCACTACTCTTCTACTAGCTGTCCTTTTCTTAGCTAGTTCAAGCTCAAACTCTACAGATACATCAACAGTTTTATTTCCTTAAGAACCTTTGCCTCTGCTCTTCTTGGGTGGAATCTCACTAGTGGAATACTTGATGAACATCTGGTAAGACTCTGATTGTTTGATTGCATTATTCAGCATCACATCAGGAATAACAAGTCTATATTCCTGATAGTCTTCTCTTATTCTGACAAACTTGATTCTGCTTACAATACCATCATCCTTGATTGTATGATAGTGTTAATATTTGAGGTTGGAGAGAGATTTGTGTTGTTTAAGGAAATGATTGATGATAACTTTGGTGAATCAGGGGAATGGCATAGTTTCACGTCTTGATTTCTTTTCCTTCCTGTGATCAATCTGGAAATCAAAATCTTCCCAAATCAACTCAAGATAGTCGACATTTTATTTGTAGAACATGACCCACAGTATGTCAATTCTAGATTTTCTTAGATTGTCATTGCTTGTTGTCTTTCCAGAGAGACACTTGTTGATAATTGTTGCCAGAGTTCTCCATGGCTAATGCATGTGATCTACAAACATGTTGGTGTGCTTGTATAGTGGACCTTTATAGCCAAGATCAATAAGGAAGGTGAGGGTATCATCATCATCTTGTACCGATGTAAATTCTTTACCTTCCACTCTTGGACAGATATCTAGAATATTTCTAATGTGACAACCGTGATTTAGTGAGGTTAGTTAAACCGTTAGAGTTATCCTATCTAGCTTTGTGATGACATCAAATAACGTCACTTTATTATATCATTTATCCCGTCAATTTTGCCCACTTTTATATAATTATTGTATTATTTGGTACTTAATCACTTTAAAGTTGATAAATGCAGTAATTTAGGAGTGTTTTGTGAAGATAAGCTAAAAGGCGCATAAATTGGAGCTAAAACGAAGACATTTGAAGATTTTTGAAAATTCACCAATACGCCGTATCCAACTAAAGAGATACGGCGTATTTGCGCCAAGACTTCACAAGAAACGCGTTTGACTAATTCCCAATACGGCATATCCATGCTATCTATATACATCGTATCCATGAAGATAACTATTTGAAGGTACAGTAAATCAAGTAAATTGGGAATGATATCAAAGATTTATTACGAACGTAGCGCGTACTCCAAGGAATCTAGCCCAATAGGCCGTAACGACCTATCTGGATACGGCGTATCGAGTATTTTTCAGCAACTATAAATAGAAGACTAAAAAATGAGGTTTAAGTGTGCAATATCATATTGTTTATACCATACTCATCAGAGACAAATTTTAGAAGAGAAGATCAGCCATAAAGGTCAAGCATTGATCACGACTCCATAGAAGACATCGTGTAATTTTTACTCTCTTAATCGTTCGATTTCAATTGTTTGATTACGCTTGTATAATTACAATGGTTGTGGGCTAATACCCTCGGGTATTAGCCATCTTAATAAAAGTTCAATGTTTGGTTTGTTTTAAAATTGATTTCTTAATTTATCGTTGATTGTTTAATTATGTTTATCACCTCATACTTGTTTATGTGTTTGAATATGCGACCTATCATTCAGCTGGGTCTAGTGTTTCGGACCAAGTAATTTAGATACCGGGATAACTCTCCATATTGTGTCTTATATTACTGGACCAATAGGATCACAAATAATGTTCTGTCTTTGTCTTTTTATTATGAGCTTAGTTAGACTGGTAGCTGACCCGTTTATGTTTCAGCAATCATGCTCTTAATTAACTGATATAGATTGGAATAGTAGACTACCAGTATATAAAACACCTTCAAACAATAAGTGGGTAAAGTCTCGTTGGGCTAGAGTTTTAACAGGATCACCACTGCTTTAATTCTCTAAGATAGATTATAATTAAACTAAAGGATGCTTTATGCAGATGCATTAATTATGACAGGATTAATTGTGTCTAGATCTTAAGATGATGCCCCGCCTAAGTCTTAAGAATCATATGCCGCTTCGAGAAAAGTAATTCATTGCACTAAAACAAACAAACCAGCATTGAACTGGATTTAATATGGCTAATACAGTTTTCTATCATTTGGCTTGTACTACTTTTCTAAAACAAAAGTAATTCATTGCACTAAAACAAACAAACCAGCATTGAATTGGATTTAATATGGCTAATACAGTTTTCTATCATTTGGCTTGTACCGCTTTTCTAAAACAAAAGTAATTCATTGCCCTAAAATAAACTAACCAGCATTGAACTAGATTTAATATGGCTAATACAGTTTTCTATCATTTGGCTTGTACCACATTTCTATCTTCTAATATTCATCTTTTGTGTTTTTTGTGTATTGAATTGGTATTTGTTTCCACCAAACCTATGCTAGTCTCTCAGGCTAAATCCCCTATTTTCATTAAACAACGTACATAGCATAGGTTTAACCAGTAATTAGACTAATTAAAATACTGATAGAATATAGGATAAAATGTCCACTCTTAGTGTTTGACACCCTACTTACCACGAACTCGATCTTGACCAGGTACACTGCTCGTTAAAGTGTTGTTTTAGGTTTGTCGGCTAATATAAATGTAAAACTTGATAATCAAATAATTGACCCTACACGACAGCACATCAGGTTTTTGGCGACGTTGTCGGGGAGTGAAATAATTAAACCTTATTCTTATCAGTATTTCTAATAATCAATTTAATTTATTTTACTGTAATCTAATTATTTAAATTTTGTTTGTATTTATTCGCATTGTGTGTTTTAATTCCTGAATTTAATTGTTTTAAATAGTATTCTGTTCTGACCGATCACCTGATATGCCATATCCATCAGTTGGATACGACGTATCAAACCTTCTGATCAGGATAGCGTATTGAGTTTTACTGTCTAAACGACGTATTTAGTAAGCTCAATACAGCGTACTGGTATTCAACAGACCCATACGGCGTATTCAAATTAATTGAATATGGCGTATTCGTCATCTGATACAGTAACAATAGTAAAACTCCATCTGTTTGATTTCACGCTTAATTCCTCTCATCAGGACATATTCGACGAAGGAACTACTCTCACCTTTTGAAAACCCAGAACAGAAATTTCGCTCAAAAAGGAGGCTCTTCGATACACCTAGTCTCATAGAATCAAATTCACTTGAGTTCGATCACATTTTTGAAATCAAGGAACAATCAGAGGAAAGGGAAAGAGAAATAATGACGAAAACGATGGAAAAGTATTTGAGCAAACCCCGAGAAAATTACGGGTCAGGGGTTACTAGGCCTATGATCAACCAAGATACCCCCTTTGAATTAAAGGGTCAATTTCTCAAAGAACTTCGTGACAATACTTTCAGTGGCTCGGAACACGAAGATGCAAACGAGCATATCGAAAAGGTTCTAGAGATTGTTGACTTATTTCACATCCCAAAAGTAACTCAAGATCAAATCATGCTACGAGCCTTCCCAGTATCCCTTATTGGAGCTGCAAGTAGATGGCTAAGGAACCAGCCATCAGGATCAATTACAACCTGGGAGATCCTCAAAACTAAGTTTCTGAACAAATATTGTCCACCTGCATGCACCGCAAAGAAAATGGAGGAAATTAACAACTTCCAGCAGGAACCCGATGAAAGCCTTTTCCGAGCATGGGAAAGATTTAAAGAATTACTGATGAAGTATCCTCAACATTATTTGACCGACATGCAGGAAGTTATCTTGTTTTACAACGGGCTTGATGTTCCAACTCTACAGATCCTAGACTCAAAGGGTACCATACCTTCCAAAACTGCTGCTGATGCTAAAATAGCCATTCAGAAGATGGCTGAATACTCTCAGAAATGGCACAATGGACCATCTCCTAGGACCAGAAGTACTGAAACTTCTGACGGGCTTGCTGCTATCCAAGCCCAACTCAACAATCTCGGACGAGAAATAAAGAAAGTAAATGAGTAAGTGTACGCTGCTCAGGTCAGATGCGAACTATGCAAAGGACCACACTATACAAAAGATTATCCACAAAAGGAAGAAGGGAAAATTTTGGAAGAAGCCTACTATACACAGTTCGGTGCACCCTATCAACCTGAAGGACAACATAGAGTAGCAGGGCAGGGATTCTACCAACAAAATAATGGAAATTCTTCGTATCCTGATCGGAGACCAAGCCTGGAAGAATCACTAACCAAATTCATGGCAAAATCAGCTAAAAGTCATAAAGAAAACTCGAACATAATCAAGGAGATCCGAGCTTCTACCGATGCAACCATAAGAAACCAAAGAGCTTCAATTAAGACCTTGGAAATACAAATCGGACAGATGAGCAAAGTCTTTCAAGAGAGAGGGTTTAGAAGCGTGCCCAGCTCTACAGAAACAAACCCTCAAGACTAAGTTAAATCAATCTCAACTGCTAAAGTTGATTTCTCTAAGATATGCCGTATCAGGCATGAGCCGTACGCCGTATTGGGCACACAGCACATAAGCCTATTTTCTAAAACAGTCCCTTTTCTAAGACGACTGCAAAATTTCGGCTGTAATGATTGGAGAGAGGCACAAGATGTAAAGATTTTGGATACTTATGATCACTCCTTGCCTCAAAAAGAAAAAGACACATGGAACTTTACTTTACCTTGTTTATTCATAATATCTATTTTGATAAAGCTCTTGTTGACCTTGGAGCAAGTGTGAGCATTATGCCATTCTCTACCTACACCAACCTTGGTCTAGGAATTTTATCTCACACTAGGTTGACCATCAAACTGGCTGACCAAACCATTAAACAACCAAGGGGTATTGCCAAAAATGTGCTAGTAAGGATAGGCAAATTTATTTTTCCTATAGACTTTATCATCTTGGACATACCCGAGGATAATGATGTCCCTTTAATCCTCGGACGACCATTCTTGTCAACTGCATATTCCAAGATCGATGTTTTCAAAAGTAAGATTACTTTAAGGGTCGGGGAAGAAAAACTTGTTTTTAAAAGTGTTAAGACCGCCACTATCATAATCAAAAGGGTCTTTGTAATAAAAATCCTTGATTCGAAAACAAACTTTATCGGAGAGGGTGGTGAATCATTTGACCCAATTTATGGTAGCTACATAAAACTAAATGATTTAGATACACCTTTAGAAACTAAAACGGATCAAGATAATTTAGTACCAATTTTTGTTAAAATCAGCTCTTATAAGATGGAATTTTCTTGTGTAATCGGGTATAAGTATGTTATCACTTACCTCCTCCTTTCCTTACCCATTTACCTAATGTATAAAAGTTTTTACTATTCCATATTTGGGGACAAGGATGAAGGGAAGAGTCATGCCAGGACTTTGATCGACATACCTGTTTTCGTTGGAAGTTTTTCTATTATTTCAGGTTTTACCATCATTAACGATGATGATTTGACAAAAGACGTTGTACTGGTGATTAGGACAAAATGATGCTTAAACGAAAAATCCTTAACTTCGGTTTGGGACACATTTTCATAAACTAAACTTTTTTCTAAAGTCTACGTGAGGACAAGTAGGTTTCAAGTGGGGGGATATTTGATGACATCAAATAACATCACTTTATTATATCATTTATCCCATCTATTTTGCCTACTTTTATATAATTATTGCATTATTTGGTACTTAATCGCTTTAAAATTGACAAATGCAGTAATTTAGGAGTGGTTTGTGAAGATAAGCTAAAAGGCACATAAATTGGAGCTAAAATAAATACATTTGAAGATTTCTAAAAATTCACCAATATGCCTTATCCAACTAAAGAGATACGGCGTATCTACGCCAAGACTTCACAAGAAAACGCGTTTGACTAATTCCCAATACGACGTATCCATACTATCTATATACATCGTATCCATGAAGATAACAATTCGAAGATATAGTAAATCAAGTAAATTGGGAATGATATCAATGATTTATTATGAATGTAGCGCGCACTCCAAGGAATCCAGCCCAATACGCTGTATCGACCTATCTGGATACGGCGTATCGAGTATTTTTCAGCAACTATAAATAGAAGACTCAAAAATGAGTTTTAAGTGTACAATATCATATTCTTTATACCATACTAATCAGAGACAAATTTTAGAAGAGAAGATCAGCCATAATGGTCAAACATTGATCACGACTCCATAGAAGACATCATGTAATTTTTACTCTTTTAATCGTTCGATTTCAATTGTTTGATTATGCTTGTATAATTACAATGGTTGTGGGCTAATACCCTCAGGTATTAGCCATCTTAATGAAAGTTCAATGTTTGGTTTGTTTTAAAATCGATTTCTTAATTTATCGTTGATTGTTTAATTATGTTTATCACCTCATACTTGTTTATGTGTTTGAATATGCGACCTATCATTCAACTGGGTCTAGTGAGTACTATGGATTTAGATGGAAGAACATGTTCAACTGATAAATTTTTAGGATTAAACTAAATAGCCTACATGTCGTTAAAATAACTAACTTCACTGGTTAGTTAACTCCCGTGTAACCCTTGATTACTCTCATTTTTAGAGTAAAATCCCCTAGAACAACCTGTTGAGCCATTCTTTTCTTCTTGTACGCCATATAATATGTTTTGTTACACCTTTGCACCTTAGCCTACCGTGTAGATTAAGCATATTTCTCTATGTTGCTAGTCGCTTTCGTGTAAAGTTTTGTATTTCCTGTGTCAAAGTGAAATTTTTCTATCTCTATAATGGTCAGGAAATTTCACAATGCAATGGGAAAGTTATGTATCTCGTAAGTTATGAAAGTAAAGACGGTGGAATCAAACCGAGGTTTATCATGTATTGTAAAAAAAAGAGAAAAGGAAGAAATATAGTCGGTTCAAAAGAAATTTATACCGAAGGAATCAATTAAAAGGATCGATTATTCGTTTATACGTTACAAAAAAAATCAACGATGTAAAGTTTTATAAAAAGTGGCTGATATCACCACTTATGTAAAAGTATGTAAAGAGCGGGATGTAAGAGAAGTTGACCGTTATGGGAACGACAACTTTGGTTGTCATTGTCATTTCTGTGATTGAAGCATATGTCTATATGTTTGATTCTTTGTCATGGAACGGTCAGGGGAAAGTTACTAGCAATCGTACCTTATTTGTTGGCTTAATCTATTTGTTTTGTGATTGTTATTTAACACCATTTACTTTCCTTTACTGATAACTAACCTTAGCGATCTACTCGTATTGAGGATGTGTTCCGTGGAGTGTGTCTATCTCGTGGTTCGGGGTGTATGAATGTCTTAGCTGCCTTGTTTGACGACGACCTTTGGTGAAAGTCAGAAGCTTTACTCCCTATATCATTCTCCTAAAAAGAATGATTTAACTCGAGCCTTCTAATAAATACCCAATTTAGCTTTTGACTTGTTCTTCCTTAGCTTTAGCAGTGGAGATGTGTATCCTTGCCAAGCTTATGATATGAAACTAATCACGACCGAGCAATTGAGCGTACCAATTAAATGTTGCACCCTAGATTAGACTGAGTGATCTGAGTGTTTTCATTTCCATATTTTCGTGAGGAGCTTGGTCATGTGCAGGTGATTAGAACAAAACGATGCTTAAAACGAAAAATCCTTAACTTCGGTGGGGACACATTTTCATAAACTGAACTTTTATCTAAGGTCTACTTGAGGACAAGTAGGATTCAAGTGGGGGGATATTTGATAACATCAAATAACGTCACTTTATTACATCATTTATCCCATATATTTGACCCACTTTTATATAATTATTGCATTATTTGGTACTTAATTGCTTTAAAGTTTATAAATGCAGTAATTCAGGAGTGTTTTGTGAAGACATGCTAAAAGGCGCACAATTTAGAGCTAAAACGAAGACATTTGAAGATTTCTGAAAATTCACCAATACGCCGTATCTGCCTAAGAAGATACGGCGTATCAGCGCCAAGCTTCTCAAGAAAACGTGTTTGACCAATTCCCAATATGGCGTATCTATGCCATCTTCATACTTCATATCCTTGAAGATAACTATTCGAAGATACAGTAAATCAGGTAAATTGGGAAAGAAATCAATGATTTAATACGAACGTAGCACGCACTCCAAGGAATCCAGCCTAATACGCCATATCGACCCATCTGGATACGGCGTATCGAGAGTTTTTCAGCAACTATAAATAGAAGACTCAAAAACGAGTTTTCAGTGTACAATATCATATTCTCTGTATAGTATACATCTGAAGTCTAATTTCTCAAGCCATAAAGAGCAGCCATGGTCTAACACCATTCCTAATTCCATAGAAGACATCGTGTAATTCTTACTTTCTTAATCATTTGATTATTAATTTTTTGATCACGTTTGTAATAATGACAATGATTGTAGGCTAATACCCTTCGGTATTAGCCATGTTAATGAAGATTATAATGTCTGGTTTATTTTAATCTGACTTGCTTAATTTATCGTTGTTATTTGATTATGTTTATTGCCTTATACTTGTTTATGTGTTGGTACAGGTGACCTATCCATTCGATTGGGTCTAGTGAGACTATAACCAGTAATTAGTGCCGAGATAGCTTCCATGTTGTGCTTTGTATCTAACCGGACCATACGATCACAAATGAAACCTTACCATTACTCTTGATTTGAGCTTTTAGTTGGACTGGCGGTGACCGATAATTATTCAATAGTAATTGTTCTTAATTGAATTGGGAATGGTATTTGACATGTATGTATTCGTTCAACTTCCAATCCCATCGGACACATCATTTTTTTCGCTTGATACGTTGAAATAGGCAACTCATTATCTTCAGGGAATGCTTCATGTAACAACTCTAATAGGGTGGTGAAGCTTCTATCGCTCCAACCATTTTTCGCTTTTATCTCCAACAGTTTCACCACTATAGAAAGTATGGTGAACTTCTTACATCCGTTATACTATGGTTTTTCTGCATCGACAAACAGTTGTAATTTTTTAATATCCTTTTTAGCAACATCACGTAACATCTCATCTATAATATCATGATGGTGATTGTTAGAATTATCATTCTCCTCGCGATTAGTGTTAGAAACGAATGTGTGACTATCAACTTTTGACTCACCATGAAAATCCCAACAAGTATACTCTTTGTCAAAGCCTTGGTCTATGAGATGGCGTCTAATCATGTTAGGATCGGCAATGGACACATTATTTCTACATTGTTTACAGGTGCATGAAATTTGTTTCTCCTGTCTTTGCTCGATGATCCTCAGCGCATCTAATCAATTCAGATAATCCTTTCATGTATTTTGGGGTAAAACGCCCTATCTTGTACATCCATGTATTACGATCCATATGAAAAAAATATGTTCCTTAAAATTCACGCTATACGTAAAGCTATTATCAAGTAAAATATATAATTGAATAATATTGTTCGTCCAAAGTTTTAATTACAAGATACCCGCACTGCAACATGTGACTACCTTACTAGTTTCTTTTATAAATAATACCATATCATGCATTTAAATTCTTTTTTGAACGACATGCATTTAAACTCTTAATTAAACAAAATAACACTAGAACTTTAATTACTCCTAACTTTTCATTTTCCCTCTAAAAGTTTAAAAAACTTTGATCTTTCCATCTAATTCAATAAAACACATCAATCGGCATTTGAAATTTCAATCGATAATATCTACTCCTCTCTGCTACTACCGTCGATCACTTCGCAACCATATCTCTGTCGCCGACCACTCTCATCAAGGTTTAGTTATTCTATAGCCCTAATTTACTTTTGTTTCGATTGTGTTTGTGATGTTTATAATTCAGCTAGACCTAATTGAGATGAAGTTAATTCACGAATTAAAACTTGTTAATCTTTTAGACCTAATTGATATGGACATATTTGTGTAATTGTATATCTGTTTATGAAAGTGAAACATGATACTTGAAGGTTGATTATTATTGGTCAGATTTGGATTGCCTTATTTTTGCCTAAATTTTGACTAGTGTTGAATGTTTTTAGTTATCGTTTTAATACAAGAATTAACACTAGAATAGTAAGTCCGAGATATGAAATTAGTTGGAATAAGATAAGCAGTTTGAATAAGTTTGAGACCGTCTATTCGGGCCTGTGTATTTCATGGTGAAATTAGCAGATAATCATAAGCAGTTTGCTTCTATCTGAACATTATAAATGCTGGTTTGTTATGTCACATACTTGGCAAATCCTTAGATTTATGTTGAGAAAGCAAACGAGGAGTGTCAATGTTGGTTTGTTTTATGTAAATTACGTGTCGTATTCATTCGGGAAACTAACTTTAAGTGGTTCCTTTCATTTAATTTCAAGTTTTTAACGAACCAGTAACTTAGTCGGTACTCAGTTAATTTCAAGATTTACTAATGGGAAGATGGGCAGGTCGGTCAGGCTGGTAACAGGTCAAAATGGGTCATTTTTGCTGATTTGAGTTTACTTGGTCTTCCTCAGCTTGTATAGCTTCTTCTCTGGACCCAGAATTTATGAAAGAGGTTATGAACCTCATGTTCTCAGATGAGGTATTACTCTTATTTGGATATTAAAATGATATGCTAGACTCAGAAGCTTATTTCATCTCTTAATTAAATGTCTGTCAATCCTCACATATTCGAGAACAAGACACAGTTTATGTAACTGCACAGATAAGCTTGGTAGCCCATGAAATAGCTTGGATATGGTTAAAGGTGCAGTAAAATCCTAGAGTAATTTCAAATGAATTCTGATTATTGCATTTTAAATTTCCGGAGGCTAACACATAATGGTCTTTTTACTAATACCGTTGATATTGTGTGGGACCTGGCAGGAGATTACCAACACCAAAGGGCCAAACTGTTGGATCTTTTAGGAAAGGACATGCAATGTTGCCTAAAGCTATATCAGAAAAGTAATCTTATATGAGTCTATATTTTCAATTCTATGTCACATTGATTTTTAAATATACGTTGACTGTATAATGAATGTAATTAATTATTTTCATTGTTGTAGGCTGGGTAGCAGAGTGAAGTTATTATGGAAGCTCATAGGTATTTAAAAATCAGATAATAGAGGTTATAGTTTGACATATGAAACACCAAATGGAGTTTCATATGTACAGACAAACTGTTGTCATGACTGTTCCATCATATGTGGCTAGCGACTTGTTGAGCCCTCTTTCAAGGACATGACGAATTTCTGGTAACCATCCAAAAGTATACATAAACTTGTTTATATAGCGAATGTAAAATGATAACATTTTGATGGGAAAATAGTGGATTCTAAATCGCTTGTTTTCTCTCTTTACTCAGTGTTCATACTTATTGTTCACCATACGCTAGGACGGATATCCGCGGAGCGCAAAGATAGGCGAATATTTGGGTACATGTCGACGGTGTTGTAGGTGCCGTTCCTCAGCGATTGTCTTCAAACGACGACTGCGTTACCGGTCGTTACAAGTTCCTCGTCATCTGTTCCTCTATGTTTATAATGCTCCTAAGCGTTTTCGAGTACCTAGTCTTGAGTCTGCGGTTCTTTCGCTGTTACGTCTTGCTGTCTTCGTAGTACGTAGTTATGAGTTTTCTAGTCGTTTGTTGTTCACTCTGCGTTCTTACATTCATGCATGTACTTGTTACCGAGTCTTACCATGTTCCCTTTTCTCTTTCTTTCGTGTTCATCCGCTTTCGATTTACCTCTCGCTTCGTTCTGTCTGTGAACGCCTACGTCAACTCTTTTCACTGCTTGTCGCTTACAGTTTCGCTATATTACGAACAATTCGTTCACCAAGTACTCGCTATTTAGTGTATAATATTATTAAAAACATCAATAAATAAAATGAGACGCTCGTAAATTCTTGTTTTCTTTTTGGTTGAAGTATGTGGCGTTGGACCTAGAGTGTCTGCTACAAATTCACACTCATGCTCAAACTACACAATGTTCCAGCATCCTTCTTTTAGTTTTGGTCAAAGCCCAAAGTAATTCAGTGATTACTTGATAAAGAATTTTACAAACCTATACTAAAAGTGTTCACAATTTAGTAGTTGAGTAAAAATTCATGTAGAAGTTAATAAATTGCATTTGATGTGCCTTTTTTATGAGTGAGGGTTATTATTCTAAAAATATTCATAAGTGAACTATGGGAATCGGTGTGACTATCGATTGAGTGAGATGAGCATATAAGAAAATATTACGATTCAACCGGAAAGATTTTGATAAATGTAATTATTATAATCTGTCATCATGTCACGAGGAGTCTTTTTAATGGAACAATGTTAGATTATATGTTTTGCGAGTATATTTGTTGAACCTGCAACTTTGTTTAGGTAAAGCTTAGCTGCTTAGGCCTGGTGTCATTTCCATATTAGTAGTATTTTGGGACACCAAAGTGATCAATAAGAAAACTTGCTTCTTGTTTGTGAGTACAAGACTACTTACAGAATGGAAGTTTTGATCATTTTTTGTATAGACTAAAAAATGCTAGTGTCACTTGTTAGTTTTATCTTTAACAATCTGCTAATGTACACATCAATCCCATATTTTAGTGACATGGTATCTTTGACTCTTTGACTGTGATATTGCAGGAATCTGCAGAAGTGAACTTTTTTAGTGAATATGGTGAAGGGAGTAGATATAAATTTGAAAATGTAATTGGTAAAGGAAGCTTTGGTGTTGTCTGCTCTGCATATGATATTCGAGAGAGGGCGTGCCAATGAAAGACTAGATTAGAAGATAATTATTTTTTTGGTTGCATAAAGTATTATGATCTATTTTATGCCCTGTTTGACTCGTGTTGAACAAAGTTTTAAACATGAATTCCATAACAGGTAAAAGGACATGCTCCTGAAGAGTTTGCAGCTCGTAATGATTTGGTTCAGACACTTCATAGGATTCAAGCACTACCTGATGGTGCAGCTGCTGCTCCTAAACCGTCCGGAGGAGGCTAGACAGCTTCAGCGTCACATACAAACAATATCAAGTTTGATTCAGGTGATTAATTGATTTTGTTTAGTGAATATTATCTTGAATGTTTTGAATGGTTCAATTTGGATTGTAAATTCAATGCTACTTTTCTGATGTAAATAATGAATTTGCATACTTGATATGTTTAATACTTAATTATCCATTTTATTTATTGGTTTCTTTTAAAGACTCCTTAAATATGAGATTTATTATGTGCAGACGTCTCTTTTTTTTCTTCTGATATTCCAACTAACAATATATATAGAGAACTAGTAAAACATGACAACCTAAAACACATGTTTGGAACATGTTTAACACCACTGCTGAGTTTTCTAAACACCTCCACACCTAAACAAATATCAGTGTAGAACTAAGGAAACACTTACCGTAAACAATGGTCAACAAACTTTTTCACCTTATGCTAGAGTCCTGCTAGTCTCCGCTGTCTCTTAACCTTTTTCTGCTTCAACTAATTTGATTTGTTTATTAGTGATATCGTATATTTAACAAAGCTTGAGCAGATATATTAGCCGTCATTATGATATGTATAACACAGCCCAACATCTCTACTAATTCTGAATTAATTATACAGTTATGGTCCTTATACTTTTAATCATATCTAAAGTCAAAAAACTTAATAGGTTATAGAAAAAGCAAAAAGATACGAAACACCAAAACAACAGGTGTTACACAAAATATGTTATCTTTAGGATTTCTTGAACAATTATAGTAGTTTTAGTTTATTTTTCTATAAGCATTTATGATGTGTTTTAGTTTTTACTTAAGTAAACAACTATATCTTCGAAAATAAAGTACGCATATGAATGGAGTCGTTATGGGTAGGGATCTCGTTTTCTTCGTTTTTAGCTCAAATTAATCTCGGTTTAGAAATTCCTTAGCATTTTCTTTTCGATAGTCATTTAGGATTAGAAAAAATTTAGAAAAAACATTTAGGGTTTAATTTTAGTATTCTTCTTTATTTGTCATGTTTTCTTTAATTACCGTTATTTAAATTTAATTGCTTAGTTGTTAAATTTACTTGCTTGCTTAAATTGTTTTTAATTGTAGATTTAGGAAATTAATCCAAAAAGTTTGAACCAATTCAAGTCATTGTCCAAAATACAAACGAGGTCTCAATTTTATAAATCTTTAGGAAAACGACCCGGTAATCACTTACCGGTTAAACGTGTAGTATTTTTGTAAGATTTTTCCTACTACCTTTGTCCTCAAGGGTAGTTTTGGAATTTTCTTTACTTTGGATATTATTACGTATATACTTGAGACGTAGTTTGTTTAAGTCCATAAAGGGCTTTGTCCAATTTGCATACATGGTTTGGGAACTCATTGCTCTCAAAACCTGGAGGTTATTTGACATAAACTTCTTCTTTTAGTTTACTATTAAGGAATGCACTTTTGACATCCATGTGATAAACAATGAAGTTCATGTATGTGGCAAAGGCAAGAAAGATTTTGATTGCTTTAAGTCTTACAAATGGAGCAAAGGTCTCATCATAATCCATGCCTTCTTGTTGATTGTAGCCTTGAGCTACAAGTCTTGCCTTGTTTTTGATGACAATTCTAGTTTCATCCTTTTTGTTTTTGAAAACCCATTTTGAGCCAATTATGGTTTTGCCATAAGGTGCAAGAACTAATGTCCAGACTTTGTTTCTGGAAAATTGGTTTAGTTCATCTTGCATTACATTAACCCATCCAGGATGCTTTAGTGCTTTAGAGACCTTTTTAGGTTCTTCTTTGGAGAGAAAATCTACAAAGAGACATTCATGAGCTAAAGCAGCACTAAGTTATTTGCCCATGGCTCTTGTGAGCATTCTAACCCCTGGATTTCTAATGATATTGACTAGCTCAATGTGTTTGTCCTGAGACCATCTGTCTTGAGGAGTTGGAGTAACCACTGATGGAATGGGTAAGGGTGGATTTGGGATTAAAATTGTATCTTGGACTGAAGTATCTTCTACATTTAGAGAGGATAAGTGTTTAGAGATTTTAATGTCTTTAGTGTTTGAGATATTATCAATGATTTGTTCATCATTGTTGTGATTGGAATGTTCAGACAGATTATCATTTTAAATTTCATCAATCTGAGCAGTTTGATCATTTTGATCTGATAAAACTTTAGTTTCAAGGACAATTAGTTCAGGACTTTCATAGGGTTCTATGAAGGACACATCATTGTTATTTGTTTAATACCTTTGAGAGGCTCATAAGGATGAAGATATTCATCAGGTGGATATCTTTCATTTTCAGCAATGTTGATGTTGTCAACTGAAGGTTTTGAGAATTTGATAGCATCAAGGCTTTTATCAAATGTGATGTGATAGGTTTCTTCAGTTTGCTATCTTCTAGTATTGAAGACTCTAAATGCCTTGGAAACAAGTGAGTATCCAAGAAGATAACCATCATCGGCTTTTTCATCAAATTTTCCTAAGTGCTCTTTATGATTGTGGATGTAAACTGGACATCCAAAGACATGAAGAAAATTGATGTTTGGGATTCTCTTATGAAAAATTTCATAAGGAGTTTTGAGATGTCTGTTCACAATAGTGGATCTTTTTTGAGTGTAGCATGCAGTCGCTACAGCTTCAGTCCAGTATTGTTTAGAAAAGACAGATCCTAAAAGCATTGTTCATGCAGCTTCTATGAGGGTTCTATTTTTCCTTTCTGCAACACCATTTTGTTCAGGTGTGTAGGGAGAGGAAAAGTTTGAGAAATCCCCTTTTCATCACAGAAGTTGACAAGAATGTTATTCCGGAATTGAGTACCATTGTCAGTTCTGAGTTGTTTGACTTTGATGTCATTTTGATTTCAACTCTTTTAATGAAATACATGATGGTTTTAGGTGCTTAACTTTTCTTCTTCAAGAAGTATACCCAGGTGTACCTTGAGTACTCATCAACAATGACAAGGGTGTACTTTTCATGGTTAATAGACCTAGGAGTTATAGGTCCAAATAAATCTATGTGAAGAAGATGAAGACATTTCTTGATAGAAGATGTCTATTTTGTTTTGAAGCTGGCCCTATGATGCTTTCCTTTTTCACATGATGAACATGGTTTATCTTTTGAGTAGACAAGTGAGGGAAGACCAATAACAAGATTTTGTTTTGCCAGTTTGTTGATTGTTTTAAAGTTTAGTTGAGCAAGTCTTTTATGCCAAAACCACTTGAGATTTTCAGAAGCTTTGGCAAAGAAGCAAGACTCTTGAGTAGAAGATGTCATGTCAAGAACATATACATCTCTTACTCTTGGAGCAATCATTACAACTTCTTTGTTGGAGTTGAAGATTGTTCCTCTTTTCTCATCAAACTGAACAATATATTTAGCATCACAGAGTTGACTGATGCTAATTAAATTATACTTAAGACCATCTACAAATGCTACCTTTGTGAAAACTATACCATTACATTTGATAGAGCCATAACCTTCAGTTGTGCATGTAGAGTCATCTCCAAACATCACTTTAGGTCCTGGTTGTTCCATATATTTGTGCAAGTAACTCTTGACACTAGTCATATGACTTGAGCATCCACTGTCCAGGTACCAGATGGGCTTTCTGATGTCACACTGCACAAATACGTTTAGAATGGTTATTTTAGCTCAGAATCCCACCTTTTTGTGGGAGTCTTAGATCTGTTAGCATTTGATGATTCAACTCTAGTTGATTTTAGAGCCTTAGTCTTTTTGGCTTGAAGTGCTTCACTTCTTTCAAACCATTCAATATCATAGTGATCAGTTATGGTATGAGTTGAGCTACCACAAACTTCACATCTTTTGAATGCACATTGAGGATTTCTTGGATTGATCTCTCTTTCTAGAGAGACAATCCTGTTATGACCATTTGTGTCATGGTCATAACTTCCACATAATCCACATATGGGATAGTATAAAAATTCATTAGATAAATGATCTATACATCCACAGTGTGTGCCTGGTGGAAAGAAGCATTTTGATGGTCTTAGGATTTTAGATCTTGATGAAGATCTACCTAGACTTTTGAGATGCTAAGACATGTTCATGGTGGAAATGTATTCAACATGATCACAGGTTCTGTGATATGTTTTCTCACACTTTTTACAAAATAGAACTTTATGACAATTCTCAGAGAGATGATTGTTTAAGCCACACAGATCATAACTCCTTTTGAATTGTGTTTTGTATTTGTTTTGAAGTGTATTTTGTGGAACCTGTAGTGGTTGATTACTTCTGGAGTAAGATGAATAACTCTTGCTAAATTGTAATTTTAGGTTGTTTAGTTCTTTTATTACAATAGCCAAAGGAGGATCATCTTTAATTTTTACACTCTTTAGTTTACTAGCAGGAGCTGAGTTAACTTTTGAAGCTGAAGAGCTTTTGTTATCCTTAGCAAGAGCTGAGGATGGTTCATTTATTATGACACCTTTTAAAGTTTCAGCTTTGAATGTGGATTTTGACCTTAAAATTGATTTGATAGTCGCGTCTTTGATCCAGAAATAGGTTCAACACCATCTAACTTCTTCAGTGGAGGAAGAGGGGTGCTACAGACTGAAGATTCATCCGCAGAATCATAATCAGTCGCTGAAGAGTCAGTAACAGCAACTAAAGGATCAGTTGTGTTTCTTTGTGACTCAGCTGGGAGTATCCTACCAGTATCATGATTTGGCAAGATAAAACCTTCAGCTTTAGACAACCAGGGTCTTTCAACATCAGGTATGGACACTTTTGTGTCATCAGCTAAAGATTTTACAAAGACTAGGTCTTTTTGCCCAGAACTGGAGGGATCTTCAGTGAGTTGATCAAATCCCAAAGTTTTCTTCTTTTGAGAGGGGATTTGTTCACTAATACACTGATTTACTTTGTTAGAACTGTTAAGCCATGTTTCAGTGATTGCTGTTAGCTCTTTCAGTTATGTTCTTAAGTTTTTATTCTCTTTGAGAATCTCAGTGTTTACATGTTGCATGGTAAGAAAATCAAGTTTTGCTTGTTTTAATACTAAAAGCTGTTCTTTGCATGCATTCAGTTCATGAACAAGATCTCTATGTTTTGACAAAAGATTATTTCTTTGTTCTTTAACATAATTTAGATCGATACATAAATAATCTAGATAGGTTTTCTATCATCATTATCTTCTATTTCAAGAAGAGTGTGTACCTTTCTCATCAAGATCTTTACCCATTCACCATTTCTAGCACCTTCTTTGCTGACAACATCATTATCTTCAGCTAGAGCCATGAGCACTTTAACCTCTACCATCTCATTGTCATCTGATGACACTTCTTCTTCATCCCATTCATAGGCTTCAGTGATAAGACCTTTGTTCTTTATCGATGAGGCTTTAGAAGCTGAAGCACTTAAACTTAGAAGTGCCAGCTTAGCCTTGACTTTGTTGTATTTGGCTTCAAAGTCCTCGGTAGGCATTAGTTCTGGTTTATGCTGAAGGGAACTAAGAGATTTTGATTAAAAGGGTGATTGATATGAAGGAACTGAAGTCTTTGACCAGCAGTCTCTTGCAAAATGACCCTTCTTGCTACATTTATGGCATTCAGTTTGGTCAGTTGCTTTTGCACTGCTGAACCTTTGAGTACCTTTTTTGAAGAATCTTTTAGACTTGGCCAAAAGAGCTCTTGCTTGATAATCTTCTTCTAGGTCATTCAGGTACTCATGACTGCTTCTTGTATCTTCTTCATCATCAGAACTATCTTGAAAGTCCTAGACAATAGAGGTAGAGAAGAAAGTAGTTGACGAAGGTGTTACAGAGACAAGAGATTTATTCTTTTCAGTCTCATAAATATTGTCTATTAGGTTTTCTTCGTATTTGAGTTTACCAAATAGAGAAGCAAACTCAGAATCTTTCACATGATTTGTGTTTCTGAGGCTTTGGCAGAAACTTAGCCACTTCTTTGGTAACCCATTTATAAAACCAGTATTTATTTCAAGCTTTGAAAGTTTGATGCCATCATTCACTAAATTATTCATCAAAGTTTTATATCTAGTGAAAGTTTGTGTTAGAGAGTCACCTTCTTTGAATTTGAAGGTGTTATAGCACAAATTCAGGTCTATGACCCTACTTTCTTTCACATTAGAGAGGCCCTCATGATACAGTATAGGTCATCCCATGTTGATTTAGCTGTTAAGTAATTTATGACATAGTTTATTTGGTCATCTGGAAGGACGGACATGATGAGACTTTTGAGTCGCTGATCTAAGTTAACAACCTTTATCTCATCTGCAGTCCATTGCCCTTCTGGCTTCCTTTGACCAGCTACCATGGGAATAAACGGACTGTTTTTGATAATATTTTCAAATTGAGGTTCAATACCAATGATATGACACATGAACATCTTTTTCCAATTGGTAAAATTTTCCACCTCTAGTACAGGAGCGACATTTAGCTAGCCACCCCTATATTCAAGAGTCTGTGGTACTTCTAGTGCTGCCATTTAAGATTAATCTTGATTTTAAAAATCTTTGAGCCTTTATATATCCTTTTAAAGGGATTTTATAAGCCAGAAAGCTCTGATACCTCTTGTTGGTCCCTTGGAATCTGATATAAGGTTTATCAAGTTAAACTATTCTGATCCATGGCAACAAAGTGAGTTTTAAACAAATATATATAAAGAATATAAAGAAAAAGTTTAAAACACGCATAAATACTTTTCAACGTATATGACTTTATTAGAATCAAATAAAGAATCTATGACACACATTGCTTGCGGAATAGCAAGGTGGTTGAATGACACTTGAGGTGTTATCTCCTTCGAACTTATTCTCTAACAAAAGTTATTAGAAATAAGAAAACAAACTATTCGACTAGAACTGAAGCTTCAGCTTCAGCAGTTTCTATTCAGTTTGTTTGAGAGATAAATGAACTCTTCAATGTGTTTAACATCAATTAGAAGAGATAACATTTACTCTGGGAATCCCTTTCCTTTTATAGGCAAACGGATTAGGGTTTACAAGTTTAACATAGTCTGCGTGGCAAGCATTAAATGGGTGGTTGAACTACCATTTAATGCATGTTTGCTTTCTAGTACTAGGTACAATCCTTTGAGGAAAGTTGTTGTACTTCTATGCCAACTTTAGAAGTAATATTTCCTAAGGAGATTGCTTTATTCCTTTTGACATAAAGCAATCTTTTTCCCGCCTTGTAAACCTTCTAGAAGTGAAACAACACGTTTCAACTTCTGTTAAGGGAATTGATGACATCAAATAACGTTTATTTTATAGCATCATTTATCCCATGTTATTAACCCATTTTGTATAGTTATTGCAAAGAATTGTTACCTAATCGTTTATATTTGAGAATTGCAGTAATTATGGAGCAATTGGTGAAAGTTAGCAAAAGGCGCGCATTCTGGAGCTTAAATGAAGATATTTTGAAGATTACTATTCTGAAGACCAATACGTCGTATCCATCAAGGAAGATACGGCGTATCCGTGCCTGCACTCACCAAAGACCACAGAGGAATAAAGATCAATACGCCGTATCCAGAGAGAATCAATACGCCGTATTCAAGATATGGAATCAATATAATATTCTAGAAGATATCAAGCGTGGTCCCTACTCTAAGAAATCCCCAATACGCCGTATCCAACACTTGGATACGCCGTATCCAACCGACTTCCAAACCTTATAAATAGAAAACTAAAAAACGAGTTTTAAGTGTGCTAAATCATATTCTCGATACCTAAACCACAAAAGTCGATTTTCAGAAGAGAAAAAGAGCAGAAGAGGTCGAGCAACGATTTTACTTCATCATTAATAGAAGCAAGATGAAGATGATAACTCTTATAATCATGAAGTCATTAAGGCTCCCTATTAAATTTTAGTACTCAATCTTTTCAAAATTATGGCAAACGATGAAAAATCATAAAACTATGAAGTCATTAATACTCCCTATTAATAGCTAGGACTGAATCTTTTATAATGACGAGGCGTTCATACTCGTGCGTTGCACCGGTCTTGATTTTTAGGAAAAATTGAACTTTTATTTATGTGGAACATCGTATAACTTCATACTTTATCTATATACTATGAAACTCTTATCTATGACTAGAACCTTTTTGTGAGTCCTAACACCAATCTTCAACCTGAAAAAATAGTTGGACTATAATGTAAGAAACACTTGAATGGATAATTATAGATATAACTTAGTAAAAAGGCAATATAAACATATTTAATCCATATGGTATAACAATGATTCAAATAACAGGTGTTGATCCCAATCCTAGATCGATTCTTTAGCTTGTAAAGATTTTGTCACCTTGGATAAATCCAAAATAACAAAGGTAGAAACTTTGTGAATACCAAAGAGTATGCGGAATCTACTCTTTGATATTTAGAAGAATATTATGATCAAACAGTAATATAAAGAACACACAGATATATCAAACGTTCAGCCTCAATATATAATGAACACTCTGAATAGTGTTAGGGTTTACAAAACCTTGAAGCTCTAAGAATTGTATGCGTACTTGTACAATTCTCTATGACCTATGACCTCCTTTTATAGACACAAGGAGTCATAGTCAAACTACAATTACTATCTTACCAAACTATAAGATATACAATATCTTTTCCTAATATATCTCATACACATCTAATACACAGCTGTAATCTCTTCAACAACATTAACTTCAAGCACTCCTTATCCATCCAGCAGCAGTAACTTATCAGCAGTTGTAACTTCCTTCAGTAGAATCAACTCTGAACTAGCAGCATTAACTTATACACCAGCAACATTAACTGTGTACAAGTAGCAGTAACTACTTAGAATATTTTCAACAATATTCATCAGCAGTACTAACTTTACTCTAGCAGTACTAAGTTACTTTGGCAGTACTAAGTTATACTGACAGTAGTAATATACTCTAGCAGTAGTAACTAGCAGTATTAACTACTTAGCATATAATTCATTAAAATTACTAGCAGCACTAAGTTTAGCTTAGCAGCAGTAATTCTAACCTTGACAGTAGTAATCCTTTGGCTTGGTTGAGCAGCATTATCTTGATCAGCATCTTGAAATCTTTGAATCCCAACAACAGGAAACGGCATAATGCTAGTGCAAGCATCTAAGCTTACTTATGATGAGTCTTTAGGGTTAGTTAGGTTTGCCCATAAGGATGACGAAGTTGTGTTTAAGTTGCCTCAAAGAACAAAAGAATTAGATATAGTATCACCCTTGGAAAAAGATAAGTTTGAAGCATTTTTATGGAAAGCTTGAAGGCTAGGAAATAGGGGTTTAAGCATGTCTTGGAAAAGAGAAAGGGATATTACAAAGCTTGCATAAACCTTGGACGTACTTATAAAAGTGATAGAGAGACAATTGAGAAACTCAAAACCAATCACGTAAGTATCATCAAGCTCAAGGAGTAAAAGGACTTCGAGTCTAGCTACAAGACTCGATAATAAAGAAAAGCGCTTTTTAGGAGGCAACCCAATATTTATTTTTCCCATTTATTATGTCTTGTGTTTTAATTCCTTCTCGTATATACTTATGAATTATGAATTATTTGTGTAAACATACTTTTTTGTTTTTGTTTATTAACTAGTCCTTTAATTGACAATCCAAATGAAATTTTGGCATAATTCTAAGTGGGGGGGGGGGAATATCCGGTTTATAAGAACCAATTAAAACATATTAAATAAATTAATTTAGTTTAATTCGCGTCAGAAATTCGAGTCATATATAGTAATGATAAACACAATGTATAATTCAGTAATTTACACATGAATAACCAAACAAAATTGCGTGCAGGAAAATTTTCAAGAAAAACGAAGAAAAAAATATTTACAGTGGCTGGAGACGTCGTCACGCCCCCAGCCAAGTGAAAATTCGAAAATTTTCAATTATTTTCGAAAAATAAATTGTGCAATATCTAAAAATTGGAATAATCATGAAAACCTGCATAAACCAATTATTATCTCGTCAGCATTCACAAACCAATCTATACTGCTTTCATAGAGTCAACCCTAAAGGTTCAATTGTATTTAAACATACATATCCCAACCTGAAAATAACGCTTGTGTAGTTTGTCTTTTGCTTTGATTTAACAGATTATATATTTATGAGAAGAAGCTGAAGAAGTTCTTTAGAAACAAAAGTTACATTAGACGATTCTTGGATACGATTTACCAGTTATCGCATGTTTATTCCTTCCATTTTGAGCAAACCATAGGAGTCCTAGTTTCTTTTACTTGTTTTTCATTCCCTTTAATAATCTTTATTATACGGGTACTTGGGTAACCATGTTCAACTTAAGTTTAAGGGGGAAATAAGCCTTAGAAACTATTTCTTCAATTGTCACTTGCTTTATCCTTAAAATGATGGGTAATATATTGAAACATAGCATAAAAGGTCATTTTAACCAAAATTTTAATTTTTTTATGACACATACTAACGAAAACCGAGTATTAATAGCATCTCATAGATATATGAATATTATATAGATTGTAGTTAGGGCATTAGTGGTGGTTGTGTGTTGCTAGACAAAAAACACACACTATCACATCATCTCAACCCAAAAAATGTGAGGTTCGCCTTTAGATCTATAGGAATTCGGGTATCCATTTTTGATACCCAAGATAGTTTATACCTTTAGCTTGTTTGAGTTAAGGTTCGAATGCAGTCATATGTGTCTATTCCGTCATTACGGATGTGTACGTATGGTCTTTGTCGCCTTTTCTGGAGCATTGGTATCGGTATTAAATTATATGAGTATACCGGTAGTGTATTAAATTCTAGAACTTGTTTTTGTGATGCATCCCGAGACCGCATAGTGAGTATTAGGATTTTCTAAATAAGAGGAACTAGGATTAACCAATGTTCTAAACCTTTATTTGTTATGATGGTCACATCGATCATATAACTATCCCACACCCGTGCTTTGCACTCATTTTTTGTGTAAGACTCCCCTAGTACACCCCTCTGAGCCTATCCTTTTCATGGTTCTCATAATTTTCTGGTTAAGCCGGACTATTAATGAAGAGCATTGTTAACCCTTGAACCAATTGTTACACCCAAATCGCCTTAGCCTACCTTGTATGTACTCACCTTTAGTACATTATTGTTTTAACCCAAGTTAGTTATTGAGTACACGATTTCTAAGTCCTTATCCTTGTAAATACAGTTTTGAGATGATTGGGATTCATGGTATTATTAATTTTACGGAAGAATAGGGAAGAAAAATTGAGTCAATACCCCCATATGTTTGTCAAATAGTCTCCATGTTATTTTGATCCAACTCAATTCGGGTCATAGATTAGTTTATCTATCGAGTATGTAAAAGTTCAAGTGTAGAGGTGTCTCTATAAACCCCATTTGATGTATTATATGTTTAAGCAATGGCAGGGCAAAAGTGTACAAAAAAATACGAAAAAAATATATATAAGAAAAAAAGTGAAAAAAATGTACGAGCTGCCATTTGCTTATGTTTATATTTATCATAGAGTCAAGAAAAGAAAAATAAAAGAGATTGATGTAGAGTTTTATAGAGTTTGTACATCTTGTCCGAGTCTTTGGCTTAGCAACCCAACCAGCGTGTATTCGTATAAATAATTAGCTAACCCTTTCACCCCCAAATTCACCCAAAAGTCACTCCCCAAATGTATCCCATCCGTTTCCATTTCCATTAATGTTATCTTACACCTACACCCCATAACCCTTTAAAAGACCTCTTTGATAGTAATGATTAATACTTGCGCCTAGCGGTGGAGGTTTGATCCTTACCAAGACTATGGTAATTTATATGCTATGATAGGTAATGAGTATTAATTCTCCGTTTCCAATAGCTATTATAATTTAGTATACACCCGAGAGAAAGAGAGAATCCCAAACACTTATGTGAGGTGCTAGTATATACTTTCCGTGCTTTTAATTACGAGGTCTAGAAGGTTGTGTCATAAACTGGTTTTAAAGAGTAGGTTAAATGCCCCCATTATTGTTAATGTCTAGGTAGAAAAGCCCATTTCCTTGAGGACAAGCAAATCCCAAGTGTAGGGGTATTTGATGAGGTGTCATTTTATACACTATTTCGGAGTCATTTAACCCCCTAAATCATGCAAATATGCTCAGATTATGTGCTTAATCGTTTGTTTTCATGTTTTTAGTACTTGGATGGCATTTGGAGGAAATACACGTGGCTTAGGCTCATTTGGAGAAGAAACGAACAAGACTATGACTCTATACCATTTATCTTGAAGAATTGTGCTTACAGAGAGTGGAGACGGCGTTACAGACTTCAAGCGACGGCGTCATGGATTTGACGACGGCGTCAAGACGTAGCTGACTTAAAGCGGCTCTAGAAGATTCTACTTGGCGACGGCGTCACGATTACAACACGACGCCGTCGCGACGCTTTTCCTATATATACAAAATCGATTCTAGGGTTTTTAATGTGTAACTTTTGGGAGACGAACCCTAGTTTTATAAGACGACTTTGGCAGCCTTTAGGCTCGTTTTTAGGGTGTTAAAACCCTCTTGTAATAGCCTCAACTGCATGATTTAATGAAGTGAAGTTTATTTATCCATTATCACTTAATATGTCTATGTGTTTTGTGATTGATTCTTGTTCTTCTCCTTTATTTGCCTTGCAAGGCTAGATTTATTAGTATTTACTTATGATTACATGAAACTTAGATTGTAAATCCTTTTAATGTTGCTTCTTGTGATGGATGTGCACGTTAGGCTTTAGAAAACTAGCCATAAGATATTAAATTGGCATAGACGTCTAGGGAAACGCGAGTGTGTAGAAAGGATACCATCAGTAACAGTCTTCATACTACCTTACCCCTAATATGGTTGATCCCTCTTAAGATATTTAAATTGTATTTTATATACTCTTAGGGACCTTGTAATAGTCTGCATACTACCTTACTTTTGCGTTGCCTTAACGAAATATTAAATAGACGGCGGGTTCGTGTAATTCATTCACGACTTAAGAAATACTTACACAGATCATCACGAGTGTGACAAAGCAACATGATTAGGAGAAGCAATCTGAGGAGTAGTGTAAGATTAAGTAAATACGTTTGTTTATCATATAAGTTATCACCAAAGTAGTTTAGATTATTATTAGTTTAATTAGATAAAAACAAACCAACCTCTCAAACATATGATTTTACCTGCTTTCTATAAAATAAAAATACAAAAAAATCTTCTCTCAACCCCGTAGACCTCTGTTAGATCATGATCGAGCCTTCCAAACCTATTCCTCTAGAGGACAATAACAACCCCGAGTCTTGTCTATACTATACTACAACAATTAGGTGCACTGCCTATGGAGTTGTAAAACTTCTCGTTGAAGTCTAACGACAACCCCATCAATTGTGCATCTAGTTGTGAATTCTTCTGATACTATTGATAATTATGTGAATATGGATTCTAATGTTATGGATAAATGCAACAAGTGTCTAGAACTTTAATCTGAGCTTGTCAAACGGAGCAATGTGATTGAACAAGATGTTTATAATGAACTTTTGAAAACTAATTCACAACTTAAAAAACATTGCATTTCTCTTGAACTTACAATGCAGCTTAATCATGAAATTTTTCAAAAAGATACATCATGTGAAAATCAAAATGCTCTTGAAATGCCAGAATTCTTTAAGAAAAATGATTTGAAAGCTCAGCTACAAGCAAAAGACACAACCATTCGACAGCTAAAGGAACACATTAAATCTATGAGAGAAACAAATAAGAAAGACAAGGTGAAACAAGATATAGATGAGATTGAAACCATAAACAATGAATTGGAACATAGTGTGGCCAAATTACTTTATGTAAATGAGCGTTTATATAAAGAAATTGAGCATTTGAAACAGATTTACAAGGATGAATTTGACTCAATTAAAAAGACATGTGTTCGTACTACAGAACATAGTGAATCTTTGGTTGCTCAATTGAATTCAAAGTTGGTTGAAAATGCGGTTTGAAAGCTCAAATTCAAGATAAGGTTTTTGTGATTACATCATTAAAAAATGATTTACGAAAACTCAAAGGAAAAGATGTTGTTGAAAATGGTGCACAAATACCTAAGGCCACCACTATTACTCCAGGGATGTTTAAACTTGATTTAGAACCTTTAGATCCTAGGTTATTGAAAAGTAGGGATGCTCATACAGACTATCTTAAGCACACTCAAGAACAGGCTACTATCCTTAGGGAAATAGTCGAACAATCTAAATCATTAAACCCTTTAGATTAGGCGTTTATTCTGCCTATAAGTATGTTAAACTGATTCAAGAGTTGCTAGTCTATGTTCGAGATACTTGCCCTGGTATACATAAACCTAATGAAAAATTGGTTGCTGTCACACCACTAAACAAAATCAAGAAAGTTAGGTTTTCTGAACCTCTCACATCCTCAAGCAAACAGATGGAGTCACTCAAAACACAGGATTCTAACAAACCTGTGTTGCCTTCTACAGGAATGAAGAGTTTTACTAGTTCTAGCAGATCACAACCTTCAGGCAATACCAAGAACAATAGGATCTTGCCATCAACCAGTAGCAACAAGAAGAATAAAGTAGAAGTTCAACCTTGGAAAGTTAAATCTAGTTCAAATAAAAAGAATCATGTTAAAGAACCTATCCGTAATGCAAATGTTAAGCATACAACGTTAAATGCGAATTCTGAATTAATTTATGTTAAATGTAATCAATGTATGTTTGATGCAAATCATGATGTGTGTTTCCTTGAATTTGTTAATGATGTGAATGTGCGTTCTAAATCTAGAAATGCTAAGACCAACAAAAAGAAGGATATTTAGAAACCAACTGGATAAGTATTCACTGATATTGGCTATAGGTGGAGACCCACAGGATGAACTTTCACTATAGTTGGAAACACGTGCCCTTTAACTAGGTTCACTTCCACTAAAGTAGCGCCCCTTAAGGAAACCACTTCAACATCAGTAACTACACAAAATCCAGTAATTAAGGTTTATAGCAGGAGACCCAAAGTAGCTAAATCTGTACGTTCGAGTAGCAAATCTAAGATTATAGAATCTAGGATTTCTAACAACTCAGAATCCAATCACTCTTGGGGATCCACTGCTTCAAATGTTCCATCTTCGTCTCTTGTCGATTTCAGGTTGTCCAAATTATTCTTTAGTATTTGGACTCCGGATGCTCCAAGCATATAACAGGAAACCGCTCTCAGCTCATCAACTATGTTTAGAAATTTTTGGGTGCTGTAAGATTCGGAAATGATCAAATTTCAAAGATTATGGGCTATGGAGATTATCAGATGAGGAACGTTACGATTTCTTGGGTTTACTATGTGGAAGGGTTAGGTCACAACCTATTTTCTATTAGACAATTTTGTGATTCTGATCTTGAGGTTGCTTTTCACAAACACATCTGCTACATTCGTGATTTAGAAGGTATTGATTTACTCAAGGGATCAAGGGGCTCAAATTTATACACGTTGTCTTTGGAAGATATGATGTCGTCCTCTCCTATTTGTCTCTTTTCTAAAGCATCAAAGACCAAGTCTTGGTTATGGCATCGAAGGTTGTCTCATTTAAACTTTGATTACATCACTACTCTGGCCAAACAAAGACTGGTTCATGGGCTTCCTAGATTAAAGTTTCAGAAAGATCACTTATACTCCGCCTGTGCTCTAGGAAAAAGCAAGAAACATTCACACAAACCTAAAGCTGAAGACTCCATTCAAGAAAAGCTCTATCTGTTGCACATGGACCTTTGCGGACCAATGAGGATTCATAGTATGAATGGAAGGAAATATATAATGGTGATTGTTAACGATTACTCTCGGTTTACATGGGTAACATTCTTAAGATCAAAGGATGAAGTTCCAGAGTTTGTAATTAAATTTCTCAAGATGATTCAAGTTTGTCTCAATGCAACAGTCTGCAATATTAGAACCGATAACGACACAGAGTTTGTTAACCCAACCCTCAAAGAATACTATGAAAATGTCAGGATCTCACACCAAACATCGGTTGCTCGCACTCTACAACAGAACAACGTTGTCGAAAGACGGAACCGAACTTTAGTGGAAGCTGCTCGAACCATGTTGATATTTTCAAAGGCTCCATTATTTCTATGGGCAGAAGCAGTTACGACATCTTGTTTTACTCAGAACCGATCCTTAATCCGTAAACGTCATAACAAAACACCATATGAACTTCTCCATAACAAAAAACCCGACTGATCTTATTTTTACGTCTTCGATGCTCTTTGTTATCCCACCAATGATAGTGAAGATCTTGGTAAGTTAAAACCTAAGGCAGATATTGGGATCTTCGTTAGTTATGCTCCTATAAAGAAAGCTTTTTGAATCTATAACAAAAGAACTCGTTTAATCATGGAAACAATTCACGTTGATTTTGAAGAGCTGACAACAATGGCTTCTGAATAATTCAGTTCAGGACCCAGGCCTCAACTCATGACTCCTGAAACACTCAGTTCAGGACTCGTGCCAAACCCTCCTTCTTCATCATCGTATGTTCCACCAACTTCGAAGGACTAGGATTCGTTGTTTTAGCCAATGTTTGATGAGTACTTCAATCCTCCACCTAGTGTTGATTTTCTAGTTCCTGCCGTTGCTGCTGAAGAAACTGTTGATTCAACCAGTTCACCTTTATCTAATACCATTGATCAAGATGCACCAAGTACCTCTCAAACCCCTCAAGAAACACAATCTCAAGCAATTCCTAATGTTGAAGAAAATTCTCATGATATTGAAGTTGCACACATAGATAATGATCCCTACTTTGGTGTTCTAATTACCGAACCAAGTTATGAAGAATCTTCTTCAAGGGATGTTATTCCAACCAATGTGCACTCAGTCAATCAACCACCTGAAAACCTCAAAAAATGGACCAAGGATCTTTCGCTGGATAATGTTATTGGAAATCCTTCAAGACCTATCTCAACAAGACATCAGCTACAAAACAAAGCTCTGTTTTGCTACTTTGATGCGTTCCTTACTTCTGTTGAACCAAAGAACTACAAAGAAGCGTTGAAGGAAGCTAGCTGGATTGAAGCTATGCAAGAAGAGCTTAATGAGTTCGAACGACTTAAAGTTTGGGAGTTCGTTCCTCGTCTAGATCGCGTCATGATAATTACCTTGAAATGGATTTACAAGGTTAAATTAGATGAACTGGGAGGTGTTTTGAAAAACAAGGCTCGGTTGGTAGCAAGGGGATACTGTCAAGAAGAAGGGATTGACTTTGAAGAATCTTTTGCATCGATTGCTCGACTAGAGGCTATAAGAATCTTTATTGCATATGCTGCTCACAAGAATATGACAGTCTATCAAATGGATGTCAAGATTGCATTCTTAAACGGTATTCTTCGTGAAGAGGTCTATGTCAGTCAACCAGATGGTTTTATAGATCAGGATAATCCCAATCACGTGTACAAGCTAAAGAAAGCTCTTTACGGGTTAAAGCAGGCACCACGGGCTTAGTATTATTTTTTTATCCTCGTTCCTACTCTCACAGAAGTTCTCTAAAGGTGCTGTTGATCCTACATTATTCATCTGAAAAGAAGGCAAAGACATATTACTGGTACAAATCTATGTAGATGGCATAATTTTTGCCTCAACTGATCCTGCACTATGTGAAACATTTTCTGAAATCACGTGTTCAAATTCAAGATGTCGATGATGGGTAAAATGTCATTCTTTCTTGGACTTCAAATTTCTCAAAGTCATAGAGGCATCTTTTTAAACCAATCTAAATATGCTCTTGAGAAAATAAAAAAATATGGTATGGAAACCAATGAACAGTGGATACTCTAATGGTGAAGAAATCCAAACTGGATGCAGATCTACAAGGGAAAGCAGTTGATCCTACACGTTATCGTGGAATGATTGGCTCCCTTATGTATCTGACATCCAGTCGACCAGACCTTGTATTTGCTGTTTGCATGTGTGCACGGTATCAGGCTAAGCCTACCGAAAAGCACTTACATGTTGTTAAACGAATCTTTCAATACCTAAGAGGAACCATTAATATGGGTTTTTGGTATTCGAAGGATTCTTGTATTGCACTAACAGCTTTTGCAGATGCTAATCATGCAAGTTGCCAAGATACCAGAAGAAGTACACCTAGAAGTTTACAGCTATAGGGTGACAAATTAGTCAGTTGGTCATCGAAAAAGCAGAAAAGCACTACCATATCTAGTACAGAAGCCGAATACATTGCCTTATCTGGTTTTTGTGCTCAAATTCTTTGGATGCGATCACAACTGTTAGATTATGGCCTTAGATTCAACAAAATGCCTCTCTACTGCGAAAAAAAGTGCCATTGCTTTATGTTGTAACAACGTTCAACATTCTTGATCGAAGCACATTGACATCAGATATCACTTCATCAAAGAGCAAGTGGAGAATGGTAGCTATACTTTGTTAGAACAGAATACCAGGTGACATATATCTTTACCAAGGCATTGGGATGAGAAAGACTTCCTCATCAACAAGCTTGGAATGAAGAGCTTGTCCCCTGAGACCCTGAAAAGTCTGGCAGACAAGAAGAAGAGTGACGGTGGCACATCATCTTGTATCCTATGTACATACATAAAATCAGAAAAACACAAAAAGATTTTTCATTTTTTAATAAAAAAAATTTCAAAAAGAAAATATAAAAATATAAAACCAGAAAACCAAATAAAAAAATATAAAATTAAAAAAAATCCAAAAATATGTGTTTCAATGACATGTCTTCTGCAATCGATAATATTTACGGCTTTAGAAAAGTCATTCAATAATGACACGAAGCTGTAAATAAAGTTCGAGCAAAAGTTATAAATGTTTTTCAAAACATGTCAAATGGTTTGCTATTATTTCAAATAGCAATCCGGTCTTAATCTTAAAGGCAAGTATTTCGTCAAAAAAACCTGACCTCACAACGGGAATTAATTTTTCACGGGCATGATCTACTTAATGATCATGTAAAGGATTGTGTATACTTTGCTACACAACCCGTGCTTTCTATAAAATAAGTGTACGCGTCAGTGCATTTATTTTTGAAAAATGAGAGAAATCTTGTTTTTACTGGTGATTGTTTTGAAAAACATTTAATCATCTTAGTGTTTCATCAGAAAAAGATTTTAAAAGAATTATCTAACACTTAAACAATGTCTACAGCTTTTTAAATAGAAACGGGACATTATTTGAGGGGGAGAAAGGTTCAAATAACTCTTTTAAAATAATCTTTCAAAAGTCATCTCAAAATAAACGGATAAGGTTTTAACAATAACGGATCATTAATTAAAGGAGAGTTTACATAATTTTAACTCAAAAAGGACTTATGATGTTATTGGTTTTAACTTTTAGGGACTAAATGGCAAAATCTAGGACTTAGAATCTAAGATAGAAGCTTAAGGGCTCAATGTGTCATTTCTATAACATGTTTAGACTTAAGGTAAAGTTTAAAATGAAAAATAGAAAGAGATGTAAACTTGAAGGACCATTTTTGCCAACTTTAAAAATTGGCCGGTTATCTTCCTTGTGTATATCTCGCACGATACACACACTTTTTTTACAAATCCAAACGTATCCATTTTCCTCTCAAACACATTTCGCACGCCACATAACTCAAAACCAAAACTTGTTTTCAAGCATCAAGGTACCTTCTAACATGTTTATCATCCCTTTAACATCATTTTGGATTAAAAACTCCTTTTTGCACTCAAATACCCTAAAAATCGAATTAGGGTTCTTAAAAATAAAAGTTGAGATTTCTTCTAATTAGGTTAGGGGTTTTGCTTGTTAGGATGCCTAGAACACTCTTCCAAAACAGTTTTTGATGTAGTGTAATTGTTTGTGAGTTGTGTCGATTTTTGTGTGGTTGAATGGTGAGAAACATGTGTTGCCATGAATTTATTTGTAGGTTTGTGATTATCAGCTCAAATTTTGCATTCTTATATCATTTTAGCTTGTATTTAGCTTCCTAAGATCTCTTTTGATTGGTAAAGTGCTTCATAGGTGCGAAAATATTTGTAATTGTTAAATGTATGCTCATGTTATGTGCTAAATGTGTTGGTTAACTGAGTTGAGTCCTTTTATGCATCTTATTTGCCTCCTAGATGTTTAATATCTATTTCCATTCCCTTAAATGTATTCGAATACTCATGATCAAGCTCAAAAGGTTGTTTAAGTCTTGTTCTTATTGATTCTGAAATACCTTAAATGTGTTGTGATGTTCTTGAATATTGGATGTTTAAAAATTGATTAAAATCTAAGTTAGGTTTTGTGAACCATGCGAAACATGTAATATGCCAGTTATGCAGAACATGGTAAATCCATGCGAAACATGTTACATAGGAATCATGCTAAACATGTAAAATATATGTCTGTGGGAAATGTGTTTAGTACATATTCCGTGCGAAACATGTACACTTTGTGCGAAACATGACAGGTGTAACAATCCATGCAAAACATGTCATTTTATGAAAAGAAACTCTACCCAAATTTTATAAAATTCATGTGAAACATGTCTGTTATGCTATATTACATCATATGTCATGATTGAATTTGTGTTCGTTGCCCTCTGATTAAATGTTTGACTTAGGATCACTTTGACTTGTCAAGTTGACTTAGTCAGTTGACTTTGACGTTTGACCTTAGTTGATTGTATCTAAAGAGTGTGTTAATACGGACATAATTGCATGAAACCTAATCACAATATCTAAAATCACTCAAATCATCAAGGATAATTAGTCTAATCAGTAAAATATATTTGATGTGTATATAAACTGTATTGGATAATTCTTAAGCTAAACAATATCTCAAGAACAAAGACAACTAATTGCTCGAGATGAAAGATGGGTTCCTACTATTGAAAGAGTCAAGATAAGTTCCACCAACATAAGATTGGAACCCACTTTGCCACAAAGGGAAGAAACTTTCCAAGTCATCATTGATGTCATTAAGAACTCAACCTGCTACAAGGCTTTCACAATCTCTGCCGATATCCCTGAAATCTTCGTATAACATTTTTGGTACACTATCAAGAAGGTCACAGACTCAAACTCTTATGAGTTTGTCATTGCTAACAAGAAGTGTGTAGTTGATGTTGAAGTGTTTTAAGAGATTCTTAATATATGCCTAAGAGTTCAAAGAGAAGACTTTACTGAAGTTCAAGATGATGAGTCTACTCCTACCTTCCTGATTGATCTTGGTTAGAAAGGTCCACTATATAAGTACACCAACATGTATGTGGACCACATGCATCAACCATGGAGAACTCTGGCTGCTATCATTAACAAGTGCCTTTCTAGTAAAGCCGCAACAAATGACAGGCTTAGGAAATCCAAAATGTACATTCTATGAGGTATAAACTATAAGGAAAATGTCGATTATCCTGAGTTGATTTGGGAAGACTTGGCATTCCAAATCGACAACAGGATGCTAAAGAAAGGCATATGTGAAATCATGCCTTACCTCAGGTTCACCAAAATCATCATCAATCACTTCCTCTCTAAACACCAATACCTTGCCAAGCTAAAGCACCTATAAACCCATACAATTAAAGATGATGGTGTTGTCAGCAGACTGAAGTTTGTTAGAATTAGTGAAGACTTTTAGGAATATGGACTTCCTATTCCTGAGACCATGTTGAGCAATGCAATCAAGCAATCAGAGTCCTATCAAATGTTTATCAAATACTCTACTGTCCAGATACCTTTGAAGAAAATCATAGGTAAAGGGTCACAAGGAAAGAAGCCAGCCGTCACTCAAGTGTTTGATGAATCAGAACCTGAACTTGCACCTACACCTAAACCTGCTAAGAAACAATCTGGCAGTAGAGGAACAAGAGGTGTAGTCATTCAAGACACTACAAGAGTCCCACATAAGAAATTAGTTGATCATTCAAAGAAGCTTAAAGGTGTACTAATGCTGACTCTAGATGAACAACTTGCTGCTGACACAATGCAGACAATCAAGAACAGTCAGAAAACCATCAAAAGACAACCAAACACTGGAGGTTTATTTAAAGGAACTGGTATTACACCAAGGGTTCCTGATGACTCCACATTTGTCTTTCCTACCTCACATAAAGGAACTGGTAATAAAGCAGGGGTTCCTGATGAGGTAAAAGTCACCTCTGAAGCTAAATTAGACCCTATACTTGATTGGGGTTCAGAACATGAAATTGACAACTCTGAAGAGGCTAAGATTAATGATGAAGACGATGACTTGATATACTCTGATGAGGACAAATAGAAGAAAGTTAAAGATAATGATAATGATGCTGATGATAAAAATGTGATGATGAGGAAGATGATGAAGTTCATACTGAGATTAGAACACACGATGATGAATATGTGCATGATGATGCGGATGAGGAAATGAAAGATGTTGAAATTCTGAGACAGAGACAGACTATGATGAATTTTTTATTAAAGGGTAAAATGTTAAGAAAGTTGAAGAAGAGAAGGCTAATGATCAAAAGGAAGACACCACTGTTCCCAATACTCAGCATGAGACACTTGAGCTTCCTCCAACAAGCTCTGGCTTATCAGTTTCGCCTGGTTTTGGTAATCAATTTGCTACTCACTCTTCTGGTATATCTTTAACTAGAATTCTTAAGGATACGACAGATGCAGAGATTAATTCTTTGTTGGAAATTCATATCCAACAAGATGTTCCAACTCTTCAGTATCCATCAAATCTCTCTGTACTAGTGTCAGTAATACACAACCACTCAGTTCTCTCTCCTATCCCTGAACATGCAACTGAAACTCCTGTTTCTGCTGCTCTTCCACCACCTCCTATTGTCACCACTTTCACACAAGTACAACAACAAACAACACCAATCCCTACACCACTAATAACCACTGAAGCTCCAACCATGTCAACCACAATTCGTGATCTATTACCTTCGATTGTCTAAAGAGTGTCGCATTAGAACAAGAAGTTAAAGCACTCAAAGAAGTTGATCATGCTTCAGCAATTCATGATTCAGTTAGATCACATCGACCGTCAGTTGTACAAGATTATCTTGGCTCAACTCTGGGAGACACGCTTCATAAGGTACTTTTAGATTACACTGATGAGCTTATTGGCCTCATTCCTCAGAAAAAAGGTTGATGAGATCATCAAGGTTAAACGAGAAAAAGCTGCTCAAGAGAAGAAGCCAGAATTCTCATGAACACCATATGATCAACAAGCTGAAAATGAACACATACAGAAGGATATCCTATTCAAGATGATGATGGCATCAAAATCACATTAGAGGCATCTAGCTCATAAAGCACTCTACGATGCTCTGCTGGAATCTATCTATGTGGATGAAGATGATATGGATAAGCTTGTTGTAGATCCTGCTTCTAAGAGAAAGAGGCATTATGATGACACAGATGAAGACCCTTCTGCTGGATCAAACCAAGGGAAGAAAATGAAAAGGCAAAAAGACAAGTCTGAATCATCTAAGAAACCGTCTGCATCCAAAGAAACTTCAAAAGGTAAAACTCTACCTAAATCTTCTAAGACTGTAAAATCTGCATCTGCATGGGAGACAGTCAAAGAAGCTACTGATGAGGTGGCAATGGATGTAGAGGTACCAACTTAAGAGAATGCAGAATAAAATGCTGATCAACCACATAGTGATGATGCTCCAAAAACTTCAACACTTCCTAACATGGATTGGTTTAAACAACCACCAAAACCTCCAACTCCAGATCTTGTATGGAATACAGTTCAAACCATTAGTAATGAAACAGAACAAACCTGGTTCAAAGATCTAATGCGTGCAAAAAAACCTCCACTTACTTTTGATGAACTGATGGCAACCCTCATTGATTTCTCTAATTATGCAATGAACAGACTCAAAATCGACAACCTAACTCAAGACGTTTTGCTAGGACCAGTATACAATCTTCTGAAGGGTACTTACCAAAGCATTATTGAACTCGAATACAACATGGAGGAATGCTTTACGATTTGAGTCAGCCTCTACCTATGCAATGTCGTCCAAGTCATGTAACCATTCCTGCAGAATAATTCTTCAACAACAATCTCAAATACTTGAAGTCAGGATCAGAGGAAAGGAAGTATACTACATCAATCACAAAGACCAAAGCTGCAAGGTATGAGTTGAAGTTCATTGAAGATATGATTCCTAATCAATGGAGCCCTATCACTGTAAGTTAAGAGAAGGATGCTGCATTCAGGATTGCACACTAGAGATATAGATGCAAGCTATGGTATAGGTCTCAAATTAACAAGTTCTCTCTACATGATGTCTACTCCAAGTTGCGGATTCTGAGTGTGGTTAGTGTCAAAGTTGAAAAACTGCATGGTTACGGGTTTCTGAAGGAGATTGTTGTGAGAAGAGCTGATCGAATGCTATACAAGATGAAACAAGGCGACTTTCCAAATCTGCACCTCAACAACATTGAAGACATGTTACTTCTTCAAGTTCGACGCAAGTTATTCAACCTCGAGGGTAGTGACCTTGTTGACTTTGCAGTTGCACTAAGAATGTTCACAAGACGAATCATTATTCAGAAATGTGTCGAAGATGTTCAGCTTGGTGTAGAAAGCTATCAAAAGAAGCTCAATCTCACTCGACCTCAACAAGTTTATCCCAACATCGACACTAAAGAACCATATAATATAGCTTTTAATCCACTCGAGGTTATTTATAAAGACGCAAGCAACCATAAGAGATTAATGCGAGCTGATGAGCTCCACAAATTCTTGTATGGAACAGTCAAGCTTATACGAGATAAACTTCACTAGCGGGTGCTCAACTTCAAAATGGGCTACAACGAAGGCATGCCTAGGAGAAAATGGTCTGTCACTGATCAGAGATGGTCAAACATCATTGTGGACATGATCGATGAGCTATTATGGGAGAGGCAAGTCATGAGGAACTTGGAAAGATTGGTGAGTGCTAGGAAGCTCAAGATGGACTACAGGCTAATGGAGTCAATAATATGATCAACTCATATTGCCTCTTCTCTCATAAAAGGTCCAATCTCAAAAATACTATCTCGTGAATAATGTAAATACGTAGTGTAAAGTAATAAGCATATATGTGCTGAGTACAATTTTTCATGAATTTTTCACTAAATTCAAAAACTTTCATAATATGTACTCAACACTATATCTTACCCTCAAACATTAAGGGGGAGCATTTGCAATGTTCCTAATAAAGCTTGTTATTTAATCAGAACATTCTTTCCCCTAACCAGTTTTCAAACATATTTAAATCAATTGATATCCAAAATATAAAGGGATTTGACATTTTTGATATAGGGAGAAAATGATTAAAATATATAACTTGTAAAATGTGATCATAAAGACTCTAGTGCTGACTCCACCTTGCGTATGTGCTAAATGTTTTCAAGTATCGATGCACATATGCAGGGGGAGCGTTTGTGAAAAGTAAAAACGATCATGGTACAAATGTTTTTGATATTTATATCACAAGTACCCTGATTGAGTTTTTCCAAAATGGTTTTAAGGAAATAAGAACAATACCCAAAGACCGACCATGTATTTACTTTTATCGGAGTTATAAGGTAGTTAAGTTTAGGTATTCGTTCCCATGATCCAACTAGAACCGGAGGGATATACCCAGGGATATTCCATTAGATAGATTAGAAGTCCTGAGGTATGATTTGATAAAAAGGAGTAAAGTAAGAAAAGGGGATAAAGCCAACTAAGACAGAGCTAACACTGGAATAAACCCAACAAGGTGTTAGTTATGAAGTCTCGGTAAGCATTGAAGAGGTTGAAGAATGAAAAAGAATTGTAAGGATAAAGGGTGTAAAGAAGCCCTCCATACACTTAGGCAGAAACCGGGTCAACACATATGCTATTAGAAACACTAAGCTGTTGTCTGGTATTGAAGATATTCATCATGGACCCAGTGATGCAATGCACAACCCTCCCTAGCTACTCAAGGTCGAAAAGACTCATGTTTAAAAACTCACGGAGATTACATACATTCCTATTAACTTTCTCACTCCGAGTTTGTTGATATTGAAAAGGTGGCAATCAGCTCTAGCCTCCGATCACTAAAAACCAAAAGTACACTATTAAGTCTAGAGCCATAAAGAGATCATCCATAAATCTCTCTAGGACACGATTCCAATATACTTGTTTTTCATACACTACGAAAACAAGTGATATCTTAAGAGTCCTACGCATTATCCTTGTGATATTGCTAGAAAATCATAGTGATACTTATGTATTCACATTGATGAGGGAAATCATTCCAGAGCCAACATCAAACAAGCTATGCGGTAGGTGACTTTTGAGATCCTATATGGATCAAACTTGTGACACTGGATATCAATTCGGTCTAGACTATGAATTGACGATTGACAAATTTTGAAATGTATAAAACTCTCGATGTGTTGCAAAACCACTTTAGCAAGTGACACATTGATTGATTTTCAAATCAATTTTCATTTAATTGATGAGACAGTAACTCACTGGTTCACTCTTATCGTGATGTCAGCTTTGAGACACTCCGGTAATGAGAACAAGTTGAGTACGATGAATCTAACACTTGTGTTAGAAAGATTCAATATTGCAAGCTGGAAATCCTGTCAAGAAGATTCTTTTTAATTTAAATCTACCTAATCACAAGTCGTTCCTCACGGAACCGAAGGTTAATCCAACCAAACACGGGCAAATGACAAATCCATATTCGTCCACCAACTTTATTGCTAACTGTTTTATTGCATATTCAAATTAAGATGGATGTGGAGATACTTGATTCCAGCAGAAACAAAGATTCATAGCCACATGCTCATACCCGACTGACATATGTAAAGACATCATGAAAGCTCAAGTACATGTTTCAAAAGACTTCTGCTACTCTGATACTGCATGTCTTTCTCAAAATGATGAAGTGTTAAAGTTAAATAATTTCAAGAAAGATGGTCATTCAAGCTTTCAAGTTAAAAGGAGGTATGTGCATGCCAGTCTAAAAGTCACAAGATCAAAAGAAGGCAAAAGATCATAAGTAGATAACAAGAGATTATGCTTGGTTGATGATCTCAAGAAGCTCAAGATCACATACAAGAAAAGCTAAAGGAACAAGCTCAAGCTTAAAATCACTACTTCGCGTTTACAAGATAAAGAGCATGAACTCAAGACTACGAGCAAAGACTGAAGACATTCATAGAATGCAAGACTTAAGTTTTTATAAATTGGAGTAACCTTCTTTAGGGGGAGATTGTTAGAAACAGAAAAAAGTCTTGGTCACTTCTAATATATTGTAAAGTAGCTCGTAGCGTAGTATTCAGAACTTAGCTAAGCTAACCAGGTCAACATAGGAAACCCCTTATGTTGACCACGCATCATGTAAGGGTATATATACCCTCTCCATGCCATGGAGAGGGTTGTTGGTTCATTTTATCACACATAGTCTTTCTCTTTCTACATGTTCCAACCTCCTCCTATCTCTCTCTATATTTCTTCCACTTTAGTCATCTTTGATTACTTGTTTGAGTTTCTATAGTGTTCATTAATGAAACCCTAGCCAAAATCTCGCGGTCTATACGTCTCATCTTCGCCTCACGAGTATTGTTGTAGTAGAAAATTCTAAAACGCTGTCGACTTTGAACCAGAAGTGGCAGATGAGTTTTAAGATTGTTAACTTTTAGACTTCTTAGCCTTACTATTTTGTAAAGCTGACGTCCTACATGTGAATTGGAATAGCTATAGACACTGCGTGATACGCATGGATCAATATTGTAAACTAGGGATAGTTATGCCAAGTGTTAGGCATATAAATACCCCTCATGACTCTTCATGAGGGGTTGGTTGAATTATTTGTGTAAGTTCTTCTTTCTTAATAAACACATAGTTCTTCCCTTTCTCTCTCTACTTTCTCTCACTAGAAAAGATGTTTCATCTTATCTTCTTTGATCATCTTCGTTCCCCCGAATAAGGTGTTTTTGTATCGTGACAATTTGTATCAATAGCTAACCGGGGGTGTTTTGTATTGGTGTTTGTTGTTTCGTGTTTTTACAAGATTATTTATAGCTTATTTAGAGCTTATTTCATGGGCTTATTCTTGTATAAAACCCACGGTTTGAGTTGTGTTGTTTTGTGTGCTGACAACTTATATTAGCTTATTTTCGTGGCTTATATAGTCTTAAAAAGCCATAGCTGGGAACTTTGTTATTGTCTGCTTTGGCTTATTTTGAGCTTCATGGTATGTTTTTTTGGGTCTCTTGAGTCCTTCAAACTGAGTCCTTAAAGTTGCTTATACTCTCAGCTTATTATGAGCTTATTGAGCTGCTAAACAGTTTTTTTGAAGCTTATTTTGGGTACTGGTATGAAAGGGGACATAGATCCACTTTCTTAACTTACAAGGATAGTTTTTTTGTTTTTTGCAAAAAGACAAGAAATAGTACAGACGATTTATACCACCTGTACTACTGGGCGATTTATACACACAGGTATACTAGATGATTTATACTACGGGTTTGCCTAGGCGATTTATACCAGTGATTGTATTGGGCGATTTATACCAGTTACCTTAGGTGATTTATACCAGTTACCTTAGGCGATTTATACCATGCCTCTTAGGCGGAATATACACCTGACCATAACTGAGTCAACTCGTTATTTACCAAGTTGACCGAGTCAACTCACTGAGTCGAGTCAAGGTCAAAGAAAACACAAAAATGAAGAAGAAGAATATACAGACTCGAATCATTATCACCATATCAATTACGACATTGTCACAGCCTTAACAACAAATCCAACAAATCTATCCTAACTCGTCGTCACATATAATCCCACAACTCCATCTCCAATCAACCACAAGACTAGAAACATAAATGCAAAGAAATAGTTGATCTCAGTTTCGTGTTTAGGTTATTAAAACCCAAAATCTTTAAAAGATTTATCACGTTATCATCATAGATCTATGGAAGGTAAAACCTTTTTGCTATTCGAAAATAAAGAATGTCTTATAATAATTATGTTATAAACATTCTTTGTTTTGATTGAATCACAAATCAAAGATACATTAAAACTTATACTTACCTAAGACCTACTTAAAGATCTTGAAGCCGAAGGAAGCCGAATACTATATCAAGCTTTATTATGGTTATAATTTTTAGTATGCTCAAAGAGAAACCATGGATATTCTTGGTCTTATCTTATTTGTGTTGTTCAAACCATAAGCCGAAAGTATGTGATAGATTGGGTTAAAGATTTGAGTTGAATAAAAGGGATGTGTGTGCAGTTGTCTTTGATAGGAGAATATTATAAGGTGACCGCGTTTGATTAGGGGAAATAAGCATTAGGTTTTTGTTGTATCTCCTTTTATACCTTATCATTAGGGTTAGATGGCATTCACCTAATGTTTAATTGGATCGGGCCATATGGACTTGGGGCTGACCTGGTTATAACAATACATATGGGCTGGTTGAAATTTAATGGCTGGGAGATGGGCTGATGAATGTTTATATTGCATTGGGTTGAGTTATGATACAATAGGCTAAGAATGGTTATAGTGTATCTATTTTGGGTTTGTGTTAGTAGATTAAGCCGGGTATTAAAACAATCTCTTGTCGGGTAACGTATAAATGACCAGGTTTTATTACTTGAATGGGTCGTGCTTATGTTTTATTTATTGAGCCTGATATCCGTTAACGATCATAACACTTCAAAAATCACGAACAACAACACAACAAACACAAGACATTACACTAAAAACGATCCTTATCAAAATTCACCTTCACTCTTAAAGGCTAGTATTGGATTTTAATGACTACGGGGTTTTTGTATGATGTCACTTAATTGGGATTGAATTAAGATTTCACGGGAAGTGTACTTATTTCGTCTTCGATTCTTTCTTTCTCCACAACGAAGATGACTTGTTCGGGCATATACGGTTTGTGATGAAGACTTGGATATCTAGTTACTTTTGTGATTCTTTCTCTTTATACCCACAAAGTAACTATCACTTTAAGGAGTTACATTATAGTACTTAGTGTCTCACATAGTTGAGGAGATTTTAGGAGGTCCAAGTACTTATTATACTTTGGGTTTAGGGTATAGCGTAGACCGTTCTTTGTCACACGGATAGTACACGATTAAGTCATAAGTCTGGGATTTTGCTTCATTCTCAAGTTCGTTATATCGGGTTGTCTCCATTAGTGGTCATCAATATTAGCCATCAGAATAGATAAGGGGATTTAGATCGGGTTGATCAAGAGAGATTTGTTAAGAGAGTATGATTCGACATCTTCTCACAGACTATTGCTTATGCAATCATGGGTTATGAAGCTAAGTAAGTAGTTCCAATTGGCATAAGATGTACACATGTGTAGGATGATTCCTTAGTTAGTCATCATCCTAGAGGGAGAAATGCGTACATTCATGACTTAGTTGACTTTGATGTTACCATTTCGACTACATAGAGGGATAAATTGCATACACTCAGGATTTAATTAACTTTGGTGTAGCAATTTATATCTACACTCTCCTAGAGGGAGAAAAGTGCATTTCTGGGTCTTAATTGATTTTAGTGCTATGGTTTCGACTTCGTAAAAGGGATAAAGTGTGTACTTCAGGTATTGAATTAAATTTAAACAAGACTGGAATGCTTCCTAAGTGAGACGATGTTAATGATATCATCCTTTCCTACGGATTATCCTAAATGAGAAGGTTTTTTAGCCAAGCTGGAGGAGGTTGTATGACCCAAGACGAGTGCATAAATTCTTATCAGTCTTAGGGATGTCTGTTTGGGAGGGAGCTGAAGTAAAGTGCCTACTAGTTGGGAGGGAGTAAAACTCAACTAGATTCTGCAAGCTGAAGAAATAAAGCTGAAGTATTCAAGTAGATCAAGGTCATTAACGACAATCTTAAGGAATACTGGACTTCATTCTTACCATTTTACTTTTATTTTTGCTTGTAGGAAACATTGTAACCAATTCACGCGTGACACCATCTTGGAGGGAGATTGTTATCCTTACTATTTTATAAAGCTGGGGTCTTACACATGAATTGGAATAGCTATAGACACTACGTGATACGCAAGGATCTCTATTGTAAACTAGGGATAGTTATGCCAAGTGTTAGGCATATAAATACACCTCATGACTCTCCATGAGGGGTTGGTTGAATCATTTGTGTATCTTCTTCTTTCTTAATAAACACATAGTTCTTCCCTTTATCTCTCTACTTTCTCTCACTAGAAAAGATGTTTCATCTTATCTTCTTTGATCATCCCCGTCCCCCCGAATAAGGTGTTTTTGTATCGTGACAAGACTTTCATTTTTTGCCGGGTGGACGCAGCAAATCATCATCCCCAAAAAGATCGGGTTCTTCAGTTGGCCATGCTCGGTTTCATTTTGCTTGTGTCAAAACATGATTTTTTATTTGTATTTGTTTTTCAAAAAATAATAAGCGCTTTTGTGCGAAAAATCTTCACCCTCGACGTTTTTAAACCAAATTTCAACCAAGGTCATCAAATCTGCATCACAGTCGCCGCTAAGAGCCTTAGTTTGATCGACAAGCGAGTTAACCTCCCGACTTCTCAGTTCATCAAAGTTCATTTTTCCGTCAACATGATCTTGGTACGTTGTAGGCAATCATATTTCTTGGTTGGCTCGTTTTATTGGTCGAGAACTTTATACCAAAACGTGTCATTATTTTAGTCCGAGTTGGCATTCGAATCCCCGAATACTTTTATGTAACATTCTGCCAAAAATAACTCTTCTTGTTGGCTCCAAAAGTGTCGAGATGTTGGAAAATTCTCATATCATAATAAATAACTATATGGCTAGAAATATGCGAGCTTATTAAAACCGAAGTACCATTCAATCTAACGTATATATATATATATATATATATTAATTATTTACGTTATATATAACCAACATTTAATGGGATCAAAGAATGGGCTACTATTTCACCAAGTTATACTTAGTAAATTGGATTGGACCAAACCAATATAGAAATCCCAATAGGCTTCCATATGGCTGACCAAGGGAAAGGGAAAAATAGAGGGGTAAAGTCTTGGTGGTCAAGTGTAACTTGTGCATATTTATTATGGAATGAGATTAAGATAATCACATAACATAATAATAATAATATCACCAAAGATTTTTCTCTCCTCCTCCCCCTCAAAAATTCGCGGCCGAACATAGGGTTTCAATTACGATCTTCTAGTTTTTTCCTATTGTAGATCAAGACTATCAAACACGATTCGGGTTATTCTACTAGCATCAATTTGGTATACGAGGACGTGTAGTGTGTACGAACATATAGGTGATCTACTTTGGTCACTTGAATTTTTTTGTGATGCTAATTGGGTTGAAGAGATAGTCTCCGTTCAATCCTTGTGGTTCACGCTACAAAGGTATATATTTACTTGTTATTTACGATTGATTATATGATGATATAGATCTATTATTAGTGACCTTTTTCATTGCCATTATTATATATTTATATGATTTATATGTAAAATCACCAACAGTGACATCACAAGCCATTATAGTAGTCATATGATTATCGAGTATGTGTAAAACTGGCCATATTGCGCGTTTCTTGGACGATTTGTAAATTGATTTTAAAACAGCCCCTAGGGCATTTTTTTGTGGTAATTCGACTCATATGTGGTCTTAAAAATGATGTTTTATAACCTTAAGGCCATTGGTTACACATGGATCGGGGGTTTAATTCTTGTTAATTATTTTCTTCGATTCGTTGGCTAATGTTAGGTCACAATCTTGATATCGTACCACACTTAGAGCTGTTTAGGATAATAGAGATTAGAAGAGAGGAAGCAAGTCTTTTCAATTTTCAAATTTTATAAAAAGAGAGAGAATAGGGAGGGCGATGAGAGTTAACAAATGATAATATGGAGGTATTTATAGTGTTGACTACTATACTTTATTCTCCTACCATGCTCTATCTATTCATGGTTAGAGAGCCATTTTTAACTATTAAGCTCACTAATCCTTATTACAATTCTAATAAACGTAAACGTAACTAAAACTATATTAAAATAAACAAGACCACTAAGTATCTAATAATAGACACTTTTAATCCTAACAATCTCCCCTTAAGGGTTGATTATTCTAGGCATTCCCATCTTTGTTGAAGTGGTCTTCTATTCATGTAGCTTTCCCAACGTCTCATCTGGTCTTGTTGTCTCAAACGTTCTTGTATATATTTTTTAGAGAACATCATAAACTTTGCATCATCCTTGCTGAGAGTTGGGTCTGCATAACCATGCTTCACATCCAGATTAATCTTCTTAACGTTCTTCAAAACCCTTTTCAACGTTGCATCACAAAACTTTGGAATCTCATCGATATCCATTATCCTCTTTTCCTTCTTGCTATTCTAATATATCAAGCCAACGAAAGGAAGAGAGGTGATTGTATATGGTTTCGTTTCTTCAATACTTAGAAATATGAGTTTTGGTGCAGTAAGATTGGCCTTCAGTTGATAGCCTTCCAATCCAAGCTGGTAGTCATAAACCCTTTCCCAGATGGCATTGCTTCTTATAAAAACGATCAATGACTTCAATATTCCAGTTTCTTAATAGTTTAGAATCTTTCCATTTTAGCACATCATATACATGTCTTCAATATCATTTTTGTATAAGTACTTGTAATCTGATTCTGAGAAGTGACTGTACTCGCCATCAACTCCCTTAACAACAATCTCCTTCATAAACTCTTGGCTATGACGTTGATCATACTGAACGCTAATTACGTCTACAATTCTCTGATTTGAGTAGACTTCATCAGGATTATCTCTTTTCTTTAACTACCCTCTGATGTAAGATTGCTTAGCCCATAAATTCTTCCAATGTTCAAATGCATACCCTGCATACACGTTAAACCTTTTGATTTGCTTTCTTACCCACATGGTGTTAAGTTCTTTAAGGTTATTCTCTGGGAATGGAAATGCATGAATCTTGTGTAGTCATAAAACATATTTCCATGTTTCAAAATTCCTATTCTTCAGATAAAAGAGATCTTTGTTGACTAAAACCATTGGTGGAGCATTTAGGTCTCGTTCACACCTTTGAAATACTAGACTTGGTTCCTTTGGAATTTGTAAAGTCAAATTTTTGTTTGTGCTTTCCCAAACTATCTGACTTACCATGTAACTCTTTATTTTATCAAGATGATACTGGTTTTCTTCTTCTGAATCACATCGAGTTCTCATCATGTCATTAAGAGCATCTTGCATACGATTTTGATCACCAGTAGTTGGAATCCAATTCATTCCATTCCTTGACATTACAGCCAAAAGTTCTGGTGATACTTCTTTATATGGTACTTCGTCATCATATGTTCCTTGATCATCATACCATGCATCAAAATCTTGTGGTTGTTCTTGAGTACTAGAACCAGACAGATATGACCCTTCCATTGCATGTGATGATGATGATTTACCCCTTGTATACGTACTTTGGTCAGACGTTCTTTGCCTTTTTGCACTGTTCTCCCCCCAGGACAAGCATCATCGTCATGATGGTCTTTATGATATGGTCTGCGAAAAGCATCAACTCTACATGGGTCAACGCGAGAAGTTGGTTTCTCAAACTTAAACATCAGTGCAAGCCATACAGGAAAATTAGAATCTCGTGCTTATTTATCATCCTTCATCTTCAAATATAATTGTTGTTGAAGATCGGGGATTGACAAAGTAGCAGATGTAGTAGGATGCACGTGAAGTATGTTGTTGTTCATGTAGTTCCTTAGTAATGCATCAACCTACGGAGGAACATTGGTAGCTACATCATTAAAAACTTGTAATGAAAGAGCTCATGTACGCTCGTGTTCCTTTCTCACAACATCAACAAACATCAAAGCAATATCAACCTTGGTCTTTTCCCTTTCCAGCTTGATTCCTTCACTTACAGCCATAGAAATATAGTCTCTCATATTCTGATAGGTGGTCTCGTTGACCATCTTATGAACCACTACCTTTAGACTCGCTTCAATCGTCTTTGCAATGGTATCCATATCTTTTCTTGGCATAAATGATTTCTTTATGTGACGAAATATATAATCATATCGCATGCTCATTCTTGTAATTGCTCCCTTGATATGTTTTGAACATGAAATAGTTTTGGGTTTGGATGATGAAGATGATAATTTGGAAGCCGTCAATTCTTGGAGTTTTTCCTTATCCGAAGATAAAGAATCAGTAATAGTCCTAGGGGATATAGGGGTTGTGGCAATGGGTGTGTCCTTAATCTCCAAACTACCCTTCCCTTTCCTCTTTATCAACGCATCCTCAACAGCTTCTTCCTCCACTTCTTAATCAATAAACATATAATCAACAACTTTCTTCGCCTTTAAACTTTCCTTATGACTCCCGGGATCTATCTTAGTGTCGGGATCTTCTTGAATATTTATCATATCATCATCAAACTTATTAGCATCGGAATATTCTCATTTGACTAACTTTTCAATATCCTCATCCATCAAGTGCTCGTCAACCTTTTTGATAGCATGCTGAGCTTCATACTCTTCAACACTCCTAGCTATAGCAATTGTAACTCATGTAGCCTCGTCTAGATTATCAACATCAATTTGCTCAGCTGTAGATATAGGAGTTGCAGGATCATGTTGCTTTCTCTCAGCTGTTAGTCCAGATTTCAACATCAATTTGATCAGCCTAAATGAAATGAGCAATTAACCACCTATTGTAGAGAAAATACAAACAAAATAAGTTTGAATAGAGGCCTATCCATATACAAGACCTCTATATCTAATTAGGGTAGGTCATTAATACCCCCTTGAAGTGATGCAAATACTCTTTTTATGTTTTTGTGTTTTTTTATAATATTTTTATTTTTATAATAAAACTGTGAAACGGAAAGTGCGAAACAAAAAATATGAAGTTTCACAAGTCAAAAATATTATACTAAAAAAATACGAAAGAGAAACTGATAAAAAAATATGTTGTACTATAAAAGTGGGTCAAAAGGGGGGTGGAGGTTGTGAAAAGTACATAACTTTGTTTCCTAAATTGTCGCTCCACTATTAGTTGTACCTTTTTTGATTTTTGAATAATGCCTAAACTTGAAAATGTACAGAGTTTTAATATTATTTGGAGTTTGTGTGCTTATTTGGATTTTAAACCAAGAATGATAAAAACATCATCTTTTTACAAGATTCAATACGTAAGACATATAAATTTTTATATTTATGGTCTAGAGCATTGATTCAAGTAAAATAGTATATATAATAAAATATATAACTAAAATACCAAATAGTAATAGTATAGAGAGTTTCCCGTTTGATATAAAAATTACATAAGAACAAGTAATAGTTAATCTCCCGGATGTCGTGTCCCGACGAGAGATGAATTTAAAATTTACGAGAATGTTTCGTTTGAGACTTAAATGACAAATATTTTGGTTTTGTTTTTGAACTAAATATAAAATAATACTAAACTAGATTATACTAATTAACAAATAAGCAAAACAACTAAATGAAAATAACTATATAAAAAGATATGCTTGCTAAGTGATGTGAAAAGTTCATTAAGTGTGAATTAAGGTCTATTAACGAATTAATTTCCTTTGAAAAGATAAATATCTCACAATATTGGTTTATTTTGACAAAAATATCTCAAAAAGATATTAATTACTAGATGTGTAGTTTGATTATTTTTCTGGCTTTTGCCCTTCAAAATATTCAAACTATAAATCTAAATAATCAAAGATTATTAATTAATTAAACCATTTTTCAAATCCTCACTTAATTCCCAATTCACAATATCACTTAACAAACACTAATTAAACTACTCACTAGCAACAATCATTCTAATAAGCATCAAAATATTATAAAACTACAAATTATGCTACTTTATACTATTGATTAAAAAGAGGGAAGAAGATTAGAACCCGAATGATGAAACCGATTCGAATATTACACCACCCGCTCTTATAAACTTAATTAAACTTTTAAAGTTTAAGACTTTATTAGTTTTAATTTCACTAATTAATCAATAAAGTTTTAAGCTTTATTAATTAATAAGCTAGGTAAAAATTTAAAAAGCTTGGAACTTTAATAGTGAAACTAGTTTATAAGAACCATAAGCTCCTCGCCTAAGTGTAGAATAAGATCCATCAACAATAAAACAAACAAAGTTAAAGTGCACAATAAACAATAAGCTATTAAGACAAAATAAGCTAGATATTATTCTAAAGACAATAAATAAAAGATGAAAACTTTAGATCTAAATCTACCCGAAACTAAGGTGTTCAATCAAGTGAACTCGGATCGAGTATAATTAAAGATTTAGATCTAAGAAAAATAAGCTAGAATTAAAAATAAGCAATCGAAAATAAACTAAAATAAGCTCACTCGAAAAGCTCTAAATTGAAAACAATGTAAAATAAGCTAGTCTAAATAAGCAATGGAATTAGCTTATTATTATAAAAGCTTAAGAGATCAGATCCAAAAATAAGCTATAAGCATGAGCTTATTTGGAAATAAGAAAAAGAAATGAGTAGAAAAATAAGAATAAGAAATAAGCATTAATAAAAACCAACCTTAATAAAAAGCATCTTCATTCATAAAAAAATAAGCCACGACAATAAGTTGAGATTTTAAGCTAAAAGCTTTTACAATAAGCCCAAAATAATCTACATTATTCTACTCCTACTCCTAAATCTACACTACACTAATACTTTGAAAAATAAACTAAAACTAACACCTCCCTATGAGCTGCTGCGTGTGATTTATATAGCCCAAGCCCCTCAGGGGTATTTTTGTCATTTCAGGTGGTTAGCCACTCATATTACAATAACTGGGGGTATTTTGGTAATTTTCTTGTGCACATGAAATTTCCATGAAGCTTCCTCGTATGACAGCTGCCACAGCTAGATCCACCAATCGCATGAGGACACGTACCCCCTTCTAGAACCTCGTAACCGCCACCTGCACAGTACCTAGTATATAATCATTAGCCGCCAAGCCGCCGCCACGTGGTAGCATCCAATTGGATGAACGCTAGTGACGTGGCATACACGTCAGTGCCGGTCAATGACCGATCAACGACGGTCAACCACTGCTGGACCACCGGTCAACGGTGGTTAACAGCGACATTCAACAATTGCCACCGGCGGTCAACAGTGGCGGGGCATAACGGTGGCGGACCACCGTTGACCACCACCGGACCACCGCTGACCACCGGTCAACCACCTGTCAACGGTGGTTGACCGACAGTCAACAAGCGGGTCAACGGGTTTGGTACAGGTCGGGTCAAGCTTCGGGTCGGGTCGGTTTTCCACGTGGCACTACAAGAGTGGGCCACGTGGCACCTGAGATAAATCTCAGGTTTGCTTCGAATGAGAGTTTGCTTCGAACGGGACTCGAACTCAAGACCTTAAGGTCAAGAGTATAAACAAACCCACACAACCAGCTGAGCTAGTACATAGATCTGTTATGTATATGCAACATTAACCTTTTATTGACTAGTTAAATTGGTCCAGGTTTATTTATTAAGAAAGGTTCAAAATAGGCTCGTAGGGTTTAAATAAAAGAAGTTCACGGGGCAAGTAAGGTATCGATAGACTCATAATTTTGTGCTCTTTCCAATGGTGTAATTGTGGAATATTAACAACTTCATTTGAACCTCGATAAACGTACAAACGTCGTCGAAAGTCACCCGAAAATTACCTTTTTGCTTTGTTTTCAATCCTTTGTACATGTAAGACGTAAAAACATAATACAAACATATTTGCAACATATTTACTCATATTTTAGTGTTTTAGTCCATTTATTAGCATTTTTCGAGGTACAAATGATGTGTGTTTTAGCACACATCAAGCATGTTTTTTACCACTAGGGTAAAGACCTAAAAGACAGATTTAGTAAAAAACTATTAAAAGCAGTTTTTAAACAAGACTAGATCACTAAAAAAATTAGTAAAACAATTTTCATGTTACAAATCTAACCACAAATATCACAACGAGGCTCTCACTTAAATGACTGATTATCTAATTGATTTATGTGGTTCGGGTGGTCGAGAAAGATGAAACCATATGAAATACATGATGACTTTTAGAGAGAGAAAATAGAGACAGGGTGAATAATAGTTGATTATATGATTATCACAGTTTATAAAAAATAATGCTTACCATAGTTCAGGGCCATCTTCTTGCTTGCACGTAGTTTGGTTAGCTGCAACTACATTGTGGTAACAAAAAAGTACAAAATCTTATTTACCTTGAACTTCACCACTGCTTCATCCTACACCTCCAATCCCTGTATCGTCGGTCAAAAAAGGAACAATGATGTGTTGTTCTGTTGTGTATATTTTTATGATTCAAGTTTTAAATTTATATTTTACCGACTTAATCAAAAACAACACTTTAATGGGCAGTGTACCCTGTCGGTGGTACATTCATGGTAAGTAGGGTGTCGAACACTTGAACGTGGTTAAATCTCTCAATTTATTAATATTTTAGTTATCTAATATAAGTTAATTCTAATCTTAGTCAAACCTATGCTAATCCTATGTTAGTTCTAATCCTAATTCTAACAGGTAAAGGGGGGGTTTCAGCCTGAGAGACTAGCACGGCTTTGCTTGGTGACTACAATCAATTCAAGATACTTTAACCCACACGAGCAAATTAATAGAAGATAAAAGAGCGGTCGAGCCTTATTGTTAGGAATATTTGTAATACTTAGTTTCTACTAGTAGGTATGTAGTTCCTACTGGTAGAATACTTAGTCATGGTAGAGTCAAATAGTTATTCTAGGATAAGATTTTAGTTAGTTAGAGATGAGGATATGCATGAGCTAAATAAGGAAGATATTCATGCTTATCAATCTCACGCGTTTTTAGTAAATGCTGATTAGGGCTTCTCTACTATAAAGAGAACCTACGGCTTAGGGAAATGTACTGATCCAGAAAAACACATTTCTCCTTGTTAATTAATAGAAATCCAAAAAAACACATTAATAGAAGGATCTTTTAGTTTTTATTAGTCCTGTTCTTCTTATTAGTTGTGTTTATATTCCGCATAGACATTAGCTTTTCAAAGCAAGAGTCTCTCTTGT
>BQNB010009650.1:0-86171 GCA_026074375.1 Tanacetum coccineum
CACTTCGAGATAAGTAAATCATTGCACTAAAACAAACAAACCAGCATTGAACCAGATTTAATATGGCTAATACAGTTTTCTGTCATTTGCCTTGTACTACTTTTCTATCTTCAAATCTTCTTCTTTTGTGTTTATTGTGTATTGAATTGGTATTAGTTTCCACCAAACATGTGCCAATATCTCAAGCTGAAAACCCCCATATCATTAGACAACGTACATACAATAGGTTTAACCAGTAAATAGACTAATTGAAATACTGATATAATATAGGATTAATGTTCCACTCTTAGTGTTCAACACCCTACTTACCGCGAACTCCATCTTGACCAGGTACACTGCTCGTTAAAGTGTTGTTTTAGGTTTGTCGGCTAAATATAAATTTAAAACTTGATAATCAAATAATTGACCCTACACAACAACACATCAGTCATTTACACAAAAATCTTGCCCAAGTTGTTATAATCCTGGGCCCAATCTTTTATTAAACCTGATGCTAGCCCAAACAGATTGTGTTATTACCCGATCCAATATATGAATTAAGGATATAAATATAATGGAATCCCTAATTTAACTCATATTACTCTAACCCTAATCTCTAAAATGAAACGCAGTCACACTTAATCGTCTCTCCCAAAAAAATGATCATCTTTTACGCAGTCACCTCCTATCCTCCATCTCTCTGATGCAACCTCATATTTACTCCAATCATTTAGCACACAAAACAAAACACGAACCACAATCATCCACTGATTGTAAGGCTTAATTGTTTCAAAGCATCAATCATCCACTGGTATACTTGAAACCCACAAAGAACAGAAGTAATTAAGACTTCAAGATCTTGTTAAACAAGGTCTCAGGTAGGTTCGATTTCTTGTTTGTCTTGTGTTCCAATGAATCATAGAGAGATTATAACATAATTGTTATAAATCTCTCTTTAATTTTGAAAATTGAAGAGGGTTTTTAACCCTCACATAGATCTATGATGAAGTTTCGTTTTCGTGTTTGATCTTTGTAAGGTCATGTCAATCTTTATACAACACGAAAGAAAGAAATCTGAGATCTTTGATTTGATTTTGTTATCATTTGATTCTTGGTTGATGGATTGAGACGGAGATGGATTTGTTGTATTGTGACGATGGAATAAAAGATTAGTCTTGGATTTGTTGGTGATTGTTTTGTGACGAAGGGTAATTAGGGATAGTCTTAGATTTGTTGATGATGTTGTTGTTGGTTATGATGTTGTTGTTGTAATTTAGATTTGAGTCTGTCTTTGTTCTTTCTGTATCTTTTTTTGTTTTGGTTTTTGACACGGTTCTGACTCGGTTGAGTGTACCCGATCAACTCAGTAAATACCGAGTTGACTCAGTTTGGGTTGTGGACACCAAACCGCTGTCATAGTAGAACAACAACCCGATGCGATAAACGAGTCGATAGCAAACTGCGGTTGATTGGTCAAACGGGCAGCGGTTCGTTTCTATTGTCCATGAAAAGTATTAAAACGCTATCAACCTGTATTAAACCGTTGTTTACCAAACCGCTTTGGCAAACCGCCGTGGGCAAACTGCTGGCAACTGTCACTGTCGTACTTTTTCCTAAAAAAATGGATCTTGTTTTTCTTTTAGCCAAACTGCTACCAAGAAAAAAAATAAACAAACCCAATTTTTTTTCTACTAACTTGTCATTTAGCACAAAAATTAGCAGATATAAAACCAGAAACAATAAATCCTAACCAGAAATATAATCAACAACAATAAACAACACCCATGGCTGTTTTTTCGTGGTTGATTCTTAGAAGAAGAAGAACCAAAAACCCACGAAAGAAGCTGTTAAAAAACAGCTAACAACCTGTAACAAACAAACTAAAACAAACTGCCTAGTAACAAGATAACAAAAACAGCAAGCAAACGATACAAATGCCCCTGGTTTAAGCTCTGATGTTAAATGTACACAATAAATGACATGTGAAAACCAATATTAAAACGAATCAAGTGGTATGGTTGGATTAAATAAATATGCAGCCACTTTATTAGAGAAAATAGGAATAAGATGGGAAGAGTGTGTGTGCTAGAGAAAACACATACACTTACACTTTTACAAAAGTGAGCTTCACTCCTCCATGGAAGTATGGAGGGGGTATTTATAGTCCCGGTATCGACTATCTAAACTAACCCGACACGACTATAAATGATAAATGTAATCCCGAATTAGTCAACAAATTTTAGGGCTAACACTTTGCATCATAAGTAAAGCATATCCCATAACGGTAAATGATGCATTTACGTAAAGTGGCCTTTGATTTGGTTTGACCAATACGGGAGTAATGCCTGTTACATTATTAAGATCATCGTAAATCCGGATTAAGGTCAAATGAGTACTTTCGTTTGTTGGTATGTTAAAAGTATGATCATACTAGGTTTAGAAAGTTGTTTCAGCCTTGGCTAGAGGCGCTTGATAAAAGATTCGAGTTGGCATTTTTTAGAAAAACGGAAGGATTCATTTTTGCTCCTCTCTAAGTCTAATCTCATTTGGAGTGTTCCCAAAAGCTCAAATATCATGTACATACCTTTATTAAAGTTTCCACATGTGTCGGGTAAGAGGAAATCCGACGATTGCAAAATCCGTAAAATGGAATTCGCGTGTGGCGAGCTGGCCATGCGCTGACGCATGCCTAGCGCGCCAGACATAAATGTCCGGTTTTACGGATTTTGGCTATCGTTTGTGATTTTATGTTTGGCGAATGTTTATTTGTCATCATTAAAACATAAAGGAGATCTTAGTCAATGTTGCACCAACATAATGGTCGAGCAAGTTTTGTAAATCCTAAGTACCTCAAGAAAGCTTAATTTGAAAAACCATGTTTGTATAAGGTGCCATACGATAAAGATGATCTTGCTAACATATTTGCTCTGAATAGTGAGGAGACACTTCTTCTTGAGTAAGAGAGTAGATCAAAATTGGATAAAGAGTTAATGAAAAAGTATGACTACTCATATCGAAATAGTCTTTATGAACTCTTTACTCCTCAAACACATAAATCTCTTGATGAGTTGTATTTTGCCAATGAAATTCGAAAGAAAACGTGGAGAAAATCTTTTGTTAAATACAAGCCGAATATTGTTAAAAACATAGGTTTTCTGCCTACTCAAGCTTCTTTAAGCAAGAGTAGACACGCATTTAATCTTGTTCACCATAACATCACTAATTTCAAAACCATTGTTGACATGGATTGGAGAAAACGTCAAGAAGAAAAATGGAAAAAAACAATTACTCATGAGATAACTATGCTTGTGAAGAATCTTTTAATTCCTCTTGCGGAAAAGACAAAATCAAATGCTAATGAATTTGAAAAAACTCTTAAATAGGAAATTTTCGAAGATTTATAGTACGTTTAATCACTTAAAAAAGAGGTTGACGGACTTAAATCTGAAAAGGCTGAATTTTCAAACGAATATGATATACTCTTGCAAGAATGTGTTTCGAAAGACATCATGTGTGATATTCTTCATTCTTTTAATAATATCGATGAACAAATTTGTTAGCCTTAATGTTATTAAGTTGAACAAGAATGTTATCGGTCTTATTAGTCACAATTAGTCTTGTTAAGTAATAGGCTAGTCCTGTTTAAAGGGCTTGGATTGTAAACTAATATTGTCTATGTTTTAGGCTCTTAGCCCACTTTAAGCCAAGCCCGGCCCAAGTAGAAAAGCCCATACTCCATATGAAAGGCTTAGGGTATAAATAGGACCCTCTCCACACATGGAGAGGGTGTTGGTTACATTTGCTTCATTTGTTGTATGTGTAACTCACCAAATTTTCTCTTCTAATATAATATTCTACCATTCCATTTCCTTCCTTTTTCTTCTTATTAAATTAGGCTTATTAGAGCTTATTTAGGTTGCTTATTAGTTGTGTATGGATTAAACTCGTAGGATAACATGTGGTATCAATCGCCAAGGGGTGTTTAGTGGTTGATTTGTGGGAAAGAACTCAAATTCGTGGCTTATTATGTGGAAAAAGCCCGCGTCCTATTTGGCTTTTTGGCTTTTTGGTTTGTCAATCCTAGCCTTTCCTTATTATACATGTTTCATAGTTTCTTGTGTAGCCATTTCATGCATTAGATAAGTCTCTAGTTACATTTTTAAAGTTTTTCATATTCGGCTTATTTTAGTTTCTAAGTGGCGGGTTGAGGTTGTTCTTGAAGATTCATAAGAAAAAGACGTGTACCTTCGTGTTTAGAACAAGCTCTAGTTGCTTATCCTGAAGTCGTACTACTTATTTCATAAGCTTATTTTTCTTTTTGAGCCTATTAGAATGTTTCTTAAATGTTTTTCTATCTAGCGAGTTGTCTAGGTCTTATTGTGACTCAAAGGCAGCCATAGCCATCTCGTACAATCTAGTCCAGCATTCCCGTACCAAGCACATCGATGTAAGATATCACTTCATAAAGGAACAGGTTGAAAAGGGTATTGTTGAATTATTCTTTGTCGGAACTGAAAACCAGTTAGCTGACCTGTTTACTAAAGCTATGTCGGAAGATAGGTTTAAGTATCTTGTCAGACGACTCGGTATGAGATGTTTGACTCCAGATGAACTGGATGTTCTGGCAAACGAATCTGCTTGATCTATCAAACATCAAATTTGTAAATATTTTTATTTTTCTCTTTTTTTTAATTATAAATATTTTTGAAAAAGAAAATACAAAAATATAAAACCAACAAAAAGAAAATAGAAAAATATAAAATCTAGAAAAACAAAATATAAAATTAGAAAATTTCAAAAATACCAAAAAGAATCTTCTCGACATGTCTCTTGGAATCAATAACTTACGTACCTAGAAATGTTGATTAACATCGACACGGGCGTGTAAATGAAGTTCGAGCAAGAGTTTCCAATGCTTTGAAAACATGCCATTTCTAAATTTTCTCATGATGAGTTATGTACATTTCAGTGCATAACTCGGACCCGAAAGTAATAAGGAAGTGTACGCTTCAGTGCGCTTACTCTACAAATAGAAGAGAAGTCTTCTATCATGGTTTTTAAAATCGTTGAACACAATTTTTCAAAAAGAACTTTCAATGTCAAATTGTCTACAATATAATTTGTAGTATTTTTCCATAAAAAAATGGTATTTGTTAAAATTGTGTGTTCAACACTCCCTTACTCGAATAAGTTTTAAAAGAATTGTAGTTCGTAGGATGTCAATTTATGTGAATCAATTTCTGAGGGGGGGCTTTATAAAACAAAGCCTTTTAATGTGTTGGGTACATCTTTTAAATGTCAATTTTATGTATCCAAACACATTTTGTGAAATTAAAATGTAGAAATTATAATGTCAATTAATAATATACATTGTTCAATAAGGCATCACTCCGTCTTCAATATTTTGTGGTGTCATATCAATTTTTCATTCCAATGTCAAGTTTTAATAAATATTGGTATCCCACATATACTGTTGATAGGGAGCTTTATGGAAATTGAATTCATGCAATATCGTGGTATAATTTTTCTCCCCATAGAATTTTTTTTGTCAAATTTTAATCAATTGGTATTTCAAATACTAAGTGTTTTATTATTGAAAATAAGGGGAGAAAATGTGATTAAAATATGTTATAGACGAATGTGATCTTTAAGACTCTAAGTGCAACTCTTTCCTTCATGTGCTAAACAATTTCAAATCTCGGAGCACATGTGTAGGGGGAGTATTTCAAAATAACAATGTTAGAAAATGGTTTTATGGTTCGATCTCTATACCCAACAACCTATTAATTTCATGACGATTCTGAAGTCATAAGGTGGTTAGGTTAGGTAAAGTCTACGATCCAGATCTGACCGGTGGGATCTACCCAAGGGGACACTCCATAGTTAGAAAAGCAGTCCTTAGGTATGATGGAGATGAATGTGTATAAGAGGGAAAAATGTCCGACTAGATTGAGCTAACACTGAAACAATCACAACAAGGTGTTAGTAATGACGTCTTGGTAAGCATTGAAAGGGGTTGAAGAATGAAAAAGAAATGTATGGATAAAGGGTGAAAAGGAAAGAAGCCTCCAAAGACAACTTAGGCAGAAACGGGTCAATACATATTATCAAAATTCACAATGGTGATTGTTGATATTGAAGAAAGTCTTCATGGACCAGTGATGCAAATGCATCAACCCTTCCCAGCCATTTCGGGTTACTCCTCATAAAAAATCTTGTCTCGATTTGTCATGGAGATACACACGTTATCTATTGACATCTCACTTCGAGATTGTTAATATTGAATAGGTGGCAGTCTGCTCCAGCCTCCGATTACTAAAACCAAAGTTGCACAATCGAGGTATAGAGCCAAGAAGAGATCAAATTATAATCTCATTAGGACACAATGTCAAAATACACTTGTTGAACACCATAAAGTTCACAAGTTGTAACAAAGAGTCCTACGCATTATCCTTGAGATCTTGCCAGAACATCCGAGTGATACTTAAGTATTCACAGTAAAGATGGAAATCCTGCTTGAGCCAACATCAAACAAGCTCTTGGTAGGTGACTTGCAAGATTCTATATGAATCGAGCTTGTGATAACTGGATATCAATTTTGGTCCAGTAAATGAATTGACGACTAAATCAGAAAGATAGTAACTATCTGATTCACTCTTACCGTGTTGTCTGCTTTGAGACGTTCCGGTAATGAGAACTAGCAAGCATGGTGAATCTAATACATCTGTGTTAGAAGATCATACGCTTTGAGCTGGAAACCCTGTCAAGGAGATTCTTTGAATCTACCTGATCACAGGTATAGTATTTATACTATAAAACGGGAAACCGGAGGTTAATGCAACCGAACTCAAGATGAATGACAAAGCCAAATTCATCTTTTATTGCTAACTGTCTTATTTTAGGTTTAGACGACGGTGTTGCAGCCTCATTCCAGCGAAGTCGGATTCATAAACCACATGCTCATACTCAAGCTTTCAAAGTCAATCGCTCAACATCAAGATAGTTGATTCTAATCTTCCCCACCATCAAAGAGCCTCAAAGTCATTTAAAGAATCGTATATTGGGGAGATTGTTAGACTTATAATCTCATATATCAAACAAGAATGTAACAAGTATGAGCATGTTGGTCAAGAGCACAAGTTGATCAAGGAAGTCAAATCAAGATGATTCAAGTCAAGGAGATGATGCATGATAACGATCTCAAGAATTCAAAGTCAAAAGACATAGGCTCAAGATCAAGATCACAAAGCATGAATGAACAAAGCCATTATAAACAAGCAAAGACTAAGACCGAAGATAAATAAGGCAAAGCATAAATGTTTATGAGGTCTTGAATTCAGGATCAATAAGCAATATAGTGGATAGTCTAGAGAGAGAAAGTAGAGAGAGAAAGATGGAGGAGGAGGATTAGAGAAAAGATTAGAATGAGATTAAGAAACACCTAGAGACCCCCCTCACAAATGAGGTGGTGGAGAGGTATTTATACCCAATTACAATATGAGCATGGAGCACTTGTCTTTTAGACCGTTTAACCCATTTAACCCCCTTTTCTTTTAGACTTTTTCTATTTAGACAAGTCACGTGACTTATTTTTAGTCACAGCCCTTTTCACTTACCCTATTACACAATATTATTATTCTATTTATTACAAGACTTCTATCTCAATAAGATCGTCACTTTTATCAATCCTAACAATCTTCCCCCAAGGGACGATCATTGAGATCTCTCTTTGATGGCTTAATGAGTATCAGTTTTCTTATTCGCAACAATCTCGCCCCTAAAGGATGATTATTGAGATCTCTCGTGTGAATTTGATTCTTTGAACTTGAATGCTTGTTTGTCTTGAGTCTTGTTGTGTAATGGTGGTCTTGTTCCAGTCATGCTCTTGTGATCTTGATGTTTATCTTTTCATTTTCTTTCGTCTTTGCCTTTGAGATCTTCTCAAATCATCATTCTTTACCGTGCATCCATCTTGATTTATCTTTTGCAGCTTTTGTCCAACATACTCATACTTTCTTGATAGCTTACAATCTTCCTCATGTAGAAGTTTTGTCTTGACCAACAACTTGATGATTTGAGGAATTTTCTTGTGGTTTGAATCATAGTTGGGGAAGTGTATCTTTGAACTTTGGATGAGATATGAAGGAATGAATTATGACGGTGTTCTTGCTTCTGAAAGGTAGAGATGTTGTTGATGTTCTTCCCCCCAATTGCTTCCCCCCAAATAAACAACCATTTGTATACACATACTTCACATTTCTTCCCCCTAAATGTTGCACTCTATCAAAATATCTAGCTGAACTCTTCTCTATTTTCTCTTCCTCCCACCTGAATTGCATTTGAATGACCATCAAACATAATCATAATCTTGTTACGCCTGAATATTCGATAGTGAAGTCAGTGTGGAGTGCGATCTAAGTACATGAGAGTCCAACTACTAACCTTCAATTCCACCAATTATTTCCCCACCCTCCCCTTATCAATATTGGACATCAAAAGTAACCTTGGTAATCCAACACATCACAATCATCAAGAATGTTGTTTATGTTTTTTGAAAACAATTTTTCCGAAAAAACACATAACACAAGATTAACTTAGATTACGAGTTAACACTAATTGAATCATTAAACAATCATTTTTAAATTAGTGACCTACGTTCAGCGTTGGCTTGATGTTAGCACTGGTAGGATTTCCATTCATCATTGTGAATACTTTACTTAAGTATCACTATTGAATGTTCCGCGCAATGTCACAAAGACATGCAATGTCACATAGACATATAAGCGACTCTTGTACCTTTTTGTATCTTTGATGTTTAATACAAATGTACTTTTGTGTCCTACTATGTGAGATTTACGATTTATTCTTTTTGGCTCAAGACTCAATAAGTGCTTTTTGGTTTTAGTGATCGGAGGCTGGAGCAGACTGCCACCTATTCAATATCAACAATCTTGAAGTGAGATGTCAATAGATTATGCATTTAATCTCCGTGACAATGAAACAAGAATTCTTTTGAGATAAATCTTGAGTGGCCTGGGAAGGGTTTGTTGCATTACATCAACTGGGTCCATGATGTCTTTCTTCCAATACCAAATATCATTAATTTGTGATATTCGATAGTTAGTATTGACCAGCACCACTGTTTCCGCCTAAAGTTCATGGAGGCTTATTTCTTTTTACCCTTTATAAATCCAGACATTTCTTTTTTCATTCTTCAACGCCCTACAATGTTAAACAACGTGTCCTCATTAATCATCTTGTTGTTATTGTTTCCTGATGTTAACTCATGCCTTCGTTAACATTATTTCACATTCACATTCTCTACATCATACCTAGCGGACCTATATTCTCATCTATATGGAATGTCCCTGGGCAAATGCCCTTTAATGCCTCCGATTTCTGTTGGATCATGGATATATACCTAGCCTTACCGACCTTAAAACTTCATTGATCATTGTGAGGGAGTTGGTTGATGGGTATTTAAGAATCGAAACCATAAAACCATTTGAAAACAATCAAAGTTTTGATAGAAATCAAAAACATTTAACACTTTTGAAAGTTTTTACATTTAGAAAATACTCCCCGCTACAGCACGTGCATTGATATTCAAAATTATTTTTGCACATGGAGGAAAGAGTTGTTTGCACTTTGAGTCTTTTAGAAACCTTTGGAATATTCCACAACACCTAAAGCATTGATCTTCCTTGATCACAATTTTAATCCATTTTTCCTCCCTCCCCCTCAAAAATAGCATACCAAATGATATTTTTGATATCAATAGATTAAAATAGCTATACGAGAATTTGAAAACACATGGGAGAAAATGGATATAGCATGATTATGATTTGGAACCTTTTTGAATGTTCTAAACAAATTTGAAAAATAGTTGCGTCAAAGTATATAAATATCTAAAACGTAATGGGCAGTAGATAGCTTCACTCCTCATCCTGTTAATTTCAGGAAACGGTCGTAACCGGAAACAATCTTCACCATTTGCACGCTTATTGATATAAACATACTTGACCTTAACTTCTTTTAGATCGATTACTATTTATTTGTTCAAAACATTTTCATTTCTATACCATTTTGCTTGAGCTCAAGATTTTGAATATCTTAAATGAAATAGCCAAGTCTAAGAAAGTCGTAAACTTCCCGTTTGTGAGTAAAATGTAGTACAGAAATGTACACTTTCCTTTATTTGAAGAATGAGTCCTAAGCTGACATTTACTTAGAAGTCGTATGTCCCGAGCACAAACTTTTTTGAAAAGATGTTGAAAGAAAAATTGCTTGGACAAAAGAAGAGATTTCGTCTTAATTAAAAGATAAAAGCGCACTAGAAAACGTACACTTTTCTTATAATTAAAAACCCGGATGTTATCAAAAATTTACTAACAAACCATTGACCTTGACGCTACAAAACTTTTAAATGTTTTTATTTTGAATAGCTCAAGACCGAAAAGATTTCTCTTTTCGATGTTAAGGATAAATGCACTGAACGTACATTTTCCTTTTATTTAAAGCATCAACGTGGATGCAAATCTGATATATGATTACACACCTTTGACTTGAGTATAAAACTTATAATTATTTTATTTGAATAGCTCAAGGACCAAAAGATTTTCTCTTTTAGCGTTGTTAAGGATAAATGCACTGGAAACGTACATTTTCCATTTTATTTAAAGCACCGGGTTGCAATCAGATATAAGATTTACAAACCATTTGACTGAGCAACCAAACTTTGAATGTTTATTTGAATAGCTTCAAGACCAAAAAGATTCTCTTTCGTTGTTAAGGATAAATGTACTGAAACGTACATTTTCTTTTTAGTTAAAGCACCGGGTTTGCAATCTGATAAATGAATTACAAAACCAAATGACAATCGAATTTAGACAACAACTTTTATAGAACCCATTTAAGAACTGTGCTAACGGGTTTTACCAAATTTTTGAAAACCAATTGAAAGTTTGTCAAGTCGATGTAAAAGATTTTGAGTTCCAACTAGGGCTTTGAATCCAGTGTTCATCAATTTGGAAAACAGCTCGCTCGTGGAATCAACGAGATTTTTAAAATTCCTCTTGAAATTCCATTAGAATTTTGAAACTCGAATTTTCAATGGAGTTTTAAAATCTGTTTGGACTAAGAAGATTTTCCATTTATTTAATGCTATGATAAAAATCCTGAAATTTTGTTTCTTTTGAAACTCTTCCTATCTTGTTGATGGTTGAAAGAAAGTCATACTTGTTTTGCATCGAAAAAGCATTTCTGATTTGGAAAATTTTGAAAGATGTCGAAAGACTTTTGCTTTGGCCTCCACACATTGTTTCACCGATGTATAAACGAGAGTGTAGATAACAAAAAAAAAACGTGATTCTTGTCCTATTGAAAGTACTTGACTTAAAACTCTTTTGAGAATACAATGCTTCAAAGTTTGAAGATTTTCCTTTATTGGCCTCCACACTTTTTTAAAACCGGTGATAAAACACGATGTTATTTCAAAAAATTTGAATTCTTTGCATATGAAGCTCTTGTCTTAAAAACCCTTTTGCGGAGAAAATGTTTCAAAACGTTAAGATTGTTCTTAGAAAACACTTCCGATCTTTTTGTAAAGAAGGTTGAAACTGAGAATAAACACCTTACGTGAAAATAGGTTTTGAAGATTCACCCGTGTGAACCTTTTCCAAAACACTTTCTTTAGGTTTTGAAGCTTTTGAAACATTGATGTTCCATTTTTGCCGATTAAGAGAATCAAACTTCACTTTTAAAGCATTAATGAGTCCTCACTCATGAATTCTTTTTTGACAAGAACGAATATCTTGAGATGCCAATTTTGATTCCAAATATGCAATTCGTTTTAAAAGCTGATCTTTTTCATTTTTAGGTAAAGACTGTGTAGTGACTGGTTTTGACAAACTCTTTTGATACATAACTTTGAAGCAAACCATGATTTTGAAATTTGAGAGTTATCAACAATTTATAGCTGGTGGAATTTTCTCCCAAAATTGATTGTTTATCAAACGAAGTTTTGCACAGACCTTCCTTTTAGATTTTCCAATTGTAGTTCTCTACTGATTAATTTCATTCTAATAGAACTGATCCATTTCAGCTTATAGGATTCATCACCTTACGAGCCAATTGGCTGTTCAAGAATAACTTTCGTTTTTTCAAGTTTTTCAAAATACGCCTCAATTTTAGCTGTTCTATTCGACAATTCAAGCTTGACATCATCAAAATATTTTGTCTTTTGAGCAATGATCTTTTCGAGATGAGTAACTTTTAACCCAAAATCATAATTTTTTTTATCGAAGACATTTAATTACCCTGTTGTTACCCTTTTTACTTCATCAGCGAAAGCATTCCCCCTCAAGTTTATCTTTTTCATCAACAAATCAGAATTTTCTTTTGTTTGTTTTGCTAAAGTCTTTTCCAGCTCAACAATCTTTATTTGAAAAACACATGTTTCGCTTTCAAAAAGATTCTTTTTCATCCCTACTTGATTTTCAAGTTCAGAAAAGGAATCAAATTGATTCTTTTTGAATAATTCAATCTTCGCATTCTCAAAATCTTTTGTCTGTTGAGCTATGATTTTTTCGAGATGAGTTATCTTTGACACAAAAACACGTTTTTCTTCTTCGAAAGCTGTCATTCTCTCCGTTGTTGCCCTTTTTAATTCAAAAACAAAGCATAATCCAGATTATCAATTTCAATTGATAATCGAACTTTTCTTTTGTTCGTTTTGCTAAAGCTTTTTCGAGCTCAACAATTTTCTCCCCCATACCTGAAAACGAACATAACATATCTTTCGAATCCGTTTTTCGATTTTTCACAAAAATAAGCACAAATGATATCTCAAAATGAACCCAAAAATATTCAACACACTTAATGTCCACTTATGTTTAATCTAAATTTTTAGTATAGGCCCAAATGATAATGTGTATGTGATCGAATATTAAGGCCCAACAAATAATTCTCACAAAATCATAAAATACTAACCCTAGTAGCAGATGAATAAAAGAGCACTCACTCACTTGCACTAACCTTAATCTCACAAACACACGCCTCTTTTCTTATCTCACACACTTTTTACAACCCTAACCCTAAATCACAAATATGATACACGCAACCACTCTCTCTCACAAACCTCTTTTCAAGATATCAAACCTCACAAAAAATCTTATCTCCTACAACTTAATGCCGACAACACCATTTATCTTCCACCAAATTGAAACACAAACATAAACAACTCTCTTATTTCGTTTGATAAGAAACATATCACATAACTGACACCCCACTCATTTTTGTTAAATCAACCAAACCCTTATTTTAATAGGTGGAAAGTTAAGGCATTGAAGATCGTGTAAGAAATATAAGGTAGGTTTCTCCTTTGTTTTCTCTTGATCTTATTGTTCTCTTTTGCAAACCGAAACAAAAAGAAGGCTTGAACACTGGTTGTTTGAGATCTTACATTTGATGTCGAATATGACAACGAAGTGAAAACTTCAAAAAAAAAATCAATGATGATATGGGTTTTTGTTCTTGATGATCTTTATAGATCCCTGAGTGTCACAAAATGATACCAAACAACCCGGTCTGAGATTTATGTTATTTATTTACTTTTTCGATTTATTATTTTTGTTTTTTGATTGCTTGCACATGATCGAAACAAAAGAGAAATATGGATACAAGATCTATGATGTTATTTCGTTTCGAGTGAAGGATTAGAAATCTGTTATTGTAACTTGAGTGATAATTCTGAGATCTATTGATGTTTTTGTTCGAGTATGGTTTTCACAGTTTGTTTTGCGTTTATTTTTCTGTTTTAGTTAGCCTTTGAGTCTAGACTAAATTGACTTGTTCTGAAAATAGGTCTTTGTTGAAAATAAGTTTTCGAGTTTGTTTTCGAGTTTGGTTCTGAGCTTGTTTTTAGATCTGTGATGATTCTTTTGAGTTAAAGATCTTTGAAGATCTTGAAAATCATTGATAAACACAAAGAAATATGAGATCTTGTCGAAAACCAGTATTGTTGAAAATGAGTTGTCGAATTTGTTGTCCGAGTTTGATTTTCGAGTTTGATCATGTTCCGAGTTTGTCTCCGAGATAAGATCAGTGATGATATGTGTTTAAATCTTTTAAGGATTTGAAATAAGTCCAAGAAAACACAAATCTAAGATCTATTGATATGAGATGTTTCGAAATTGATTATTGATTATTATTGTTTCCAATCTCGATAAAACTGAATTTTGATCGGTCAACTAATTTTGAAAGTCAAAAGTCTTAAAAATCAGTTACACTACTGAGTTTGACCTAAAAACAGAATTTTACTGAATTTGAAAAATACAAACTGCCGAGATTTTAAAAAATAAGCCCGAATTAAGCTAATTTTGTACAAATGTTGCCACGACACATACGATATAACCGTAAGCATTCAATTTCAGTTGCATAAAACACAACCAAAAATAGCTCAATAAGCATAAAATAAGCTCGAAATAAGCAGATTTGACTCGATATAAGCTCACTAAATAAGCTGAAAATTAGTATAAGCACATGAAAAAGACAGAATAACACAACAGATAATCAGGACCGAATAAGCTCGAATAAGACCAAAATAAGCTCGAAATAAGCTGCTGAATAAGCTGACGAAATAAGGTGCTAAAATAAGCACTCCTAAACCACACTAAATCGCTCATGCAACTCTAATACCACTTGATATAAATGATAATTCACGATCTTAGGAGGTCGAGGATGATGGAAAAATATAAAAGCCATTTTAGAGAGAGAAAATGATTTATTATTAAATGATTAGTGAAAATTACAATTATGAGGTTCACCCTTCTAAGGAAGATTAGAGAGGGTATTTATAACCTAAAAACAAGCCATCTTTAGGCTAATTACATTTCTAGTCCTTAGTTTTAAGACTATATAAAACTATGTAATTTCCGATATAGACACCATATTTTTTGAATCCTAACAACTTCCCGCAATATGGTGGCATAGGAATTACTATAATGTATCCTACACGTACAAAATATTAAGAGCTCCATCTTGAGTCTTTCCATTACTTTGCAGTATGAATACAATGTAATTTATATAAACTGAGTTAGCTTCCCCCCAGTTCATACTGCATGTCTTCATACAGCTTTCTTCATCTACTTCTTTTTGTCGAAGTTTCTGAATCAGCTTCCTCCCAAACCAACAATTGTATTGTAAGCGAATTCAGAAACTGTGATGTAGCTTCAGAAGATTTAGAAGTAGAAGTAGACGTATATAGAGAAGTAGAAGATAAGAATCAGAGGATTAGAAGAAGCAGAAGAAGAAGAAAGTAGAAGGAAGAATCCCAACCACATCAAACTGGTAACTGCTTCTATTTTTAGAGAGAAATCCGTTCCGGGGAACATGCAAGGAAACAGCAACATCTTTCTCCAAGTATGCACCTACTTCACACACTAACCATCCAGAGTTAAAGCATACAATCCATCTCTATACGATAAACGAACTGAAGAAAATAAAGAAAGAAATGAAGGTGAGGATAACAATACACATTCTTCCCCCTTATTGATGTTACTTTCGAATACAATCCTTTATGTAATTTCAAGACCGAAGATAAACAAGGCAAAGCATAAACGTCAAAAGTCATATTTTCAACATCAAGGGAGACAATGATAAAACAAGACAACCTCCTATAAGAATGTTATTGGTCGTACAAGAACGTCAACATAGAAGATCAAGTCCTTCACATTCTTAAAAGAAGAACTTAAATAAGACCTCAATAGTGGAGGAGTTTGAAGAAAGAGACCTCAACATTGGGGGAGATTATTAGCCTTAATTTTATATAAGTCGAACAAGAATGTTATCGGTCTTATTAGTCGTAATTAGTCTTGTTAAGTAATAGGCCAGTCGGGTTCAATGGGCTTGGATTGTAATCTAATATTGTCTATGTTTAGGGTTCAAAGCCCAAGATAAGCTAAGCCCGGCCCAAGATAGAAAGCCTATATGCCATATGTAGGCAAGGGGTATAAATAGGACCCTCTCCACACATGGAGAGGGTGTTGGTTGCATTTACTTCATTTGTTATATGTGTAACTCACCAAAACTCTCTCTTCTAATATAATATTCTACCACTTCATTTCGTATCTTTCTTATTCTTATTTTTGGCTTATTATAGCTTATTGGGTTTGCTTAATGTGTTGTGATATGGATTAGTTATTAGGATAACACATGTACACAGAAAAACATGTGTGTGTGTATCCCAGTGGAAAATGTAGACGTCTAGTTGGTTAGTTTAGCCTCAAGGTCAAGGTAACTTGATCTTGTTACAGTTCATTGATGTAACTGTATTATTCTAATCAAATCATATTAGGGCTTGGAGTATTACTAAAGAAAAACCTTGTTATGATAACTTTGATTTATTTTTATTCCGCTGCATATTATTTTCTTTGTTATCATGATCCTAGATGAGGTCTAAACAACCTCGAGCTATAAATGATCCAAGAACTATCACGTGTTTTAGTTCTAACATTAGGTATTGTGAATGAATGATTATGAGGGCTAGGCGTTGGTGTATTTATAGTACCCAAACCCTAGTTCTAGATAAACTAAAATTCCTCCCAAATCCTTATCACATTACATCTCTTCCCTTATCTCCCAAATAGAACCCCAAAACCCATTCTAGAACCACATAGGGGTCCGACCACTTTAGGGCACCCCTAAGGTTCGGGTTTTGTTCAATTTGGTCCCTCGGTTTATTATTTAAAGTACTCGTTAAGTTAGTTATACAAGTAACGTAAATTAACGACTATTTAAATATTTATCGTGAAGTAAAAACATACTCTTCGTATTCTAACATGTGTACCCCCAATAGGCTCACGTATTTCTAACGTATAACGCGGAACCAACTACCATATTCCAACAGCTCCCACTTGGGAGTTGGTGTAGCAGACTGCATTCATACTGACAATGGAAACGTCTAGCAACACTCGCACTTGCTTTTAAATTAGAAATACTTGAGATAAAGTTTCATGAACAATCTCAGCTTATTATGGTTATGTATTTCTTGCTATTATCATCCTTTTGTTCTAGATACCGTTAAACCATGGATATGGATCCTAACTCATTCCATATAGTTTAACATTTTAGTTTCTCGTTATAGAAATAATTCAGATTTACCAAATGTAATCAAGAATCATCTTAAATTACCCTTTAGGCACGGCCATGCAATTATCTGATTAATTCTAAAGAGGGCCCATGGTATCTTTCTGCACATCTCAAGTAGAGGAACAAATTCTTTGTTGACTACAAGTGTTGTGGATGCTGCTTCACATAACTTCCAAGAATAGCCTTTATAACTACCTTATTCAGGATAGCGTTTGACTTATACTTAAAAAATGATATCCACGCATACAGAAGTTGTTTGTATCTCAAGTCTAAGGATGACTTATTAAACCATTTTTCAACATCTTACTCATGACAAGGATCCAAAAGTAAATGTTTGAAAGTTGGGGTATCCAATATGCATCCCTTGTGAATACACATGAGTTTGGCGGGAATAATCCGTATATTCAAAGAATATAACCAACACTCATATTTGCCTTATGTAACAATATTCCCATATTGTTAACCAACAATAGACATATTTAGAATGATAAATCATTCATAGATTAAACATGCAAATATAGAATAACAGATATTATATGAATGAAAATCTAGTACCAAGTATTTTATTCATCAGAAATTAAAATTGTCTTACAATTCCAAATTATCCAAATACTAATAAAACACATATTTACATGAGACTACTAGCTGGCATCATTCCTATTTTCTTAGTCAATTCAGAATGCTTAGGAAATGCTAAAGCCTTCTTAAAAGGGTCAGCTAGGTTGTCATATGTGTCAACTTTTTCTATCCTCACATCACCCATTTCTATGGTTTCTCGAAGATAGTAAACTTTTGCGCGAAAATGTCTTGCACCTTTAGTGATTCCATGATCTTTCGCTATTGCTATGGCTCCAATATTATCATAATACATACTTATGGGTCTTCAATTGTAGGAACAACACCAAGCCAAGAAATGAACTTTCGAATCCATACAGCCTCTTTCGATGCGTCAAAAGCAGCGATATATTCAGCATCTGTAGAAGAAGTTGCAAAAATACTTTGCTTTGTGCTTTTCCAGTCAACAGCACCTCCATTTAAAATGAACAAATATCCAGTCTGAGACTTGAGGTCGTCAGATATCCAGCATCAGTGCTACCAGACAAGCTTTATAGGTGTGTACTGCTCCATCCATGTCGGTTTTCTTTTTGAAGAGCCATTTGTGACCAACAGTTTTGCCGTTGGGAGGAAGATCAACTAACTCCTAGACTTTATTGTCTCTCATGGATTGCATCTCCACATTTATAGCATTAAGCCATTTGTTAGATTCAGGATACAACAATGCAGCTTTATAGTTAGCGGGTTCACCAAGATCCCCTAACTCAAGTTCCCAGAAGCATTGACATGTAAAACCCCCCCCAAAACAATCGATCTGTGCAAAACGACGTGTCCTTGTGGACCTACTGAATAGGATGATATCACTTTGAGGTTCATAACATCAAATTTCTTGATCATCCTCTTTAATTATGATATAAGCTAATTGTCTATAAGAATGATGCATATCTTCCTTCTTGAATGATTTTTCAAAGCAAGATCTCTTCTAACTCTTTCTAGACTCCCACTATGCTTCTTGAGTTATAACGAACTATTCAAAGAATTCAGCATTTCGGGCTACAAATACTTTTGTTCTCCTCCTCCTCAAGGGTTGGGTAGTAGAAAGAATATATCCCATCGTTTCTTTTGGAGTTAATCCTACAAAGATACACATAATAGATCTGGGTTCCTTTTTTCATTTGGTAAGTGTGTCACGCTTAACAAGTGCCTCACAACCCCAGACTTTTAAGTAAGACAGCTCAGGGGCTTGCCCATGACATACTTCGTATGGTGTCTATTCAACATTCTTAGTTGGAACCATGTTGAGAATGCGTGCAGCAGACTCAAAGGCATAATCTCCAAATAGGCCCTTGGAGAGTAGTTTGACTTTATCATCGGACGAACCATGTCTACAGATGTTCTATTTATCCTCTTCGACACACTATTATGTTGTGGCGTGTAAGGAGGAGTTCGATGGGCAATAATCCCATGCTCCTTTAGATGATACAAAAACTCTTGACTTATATATTTACCTTTACGATAAGAACGTAGTGACTTAATGGTCTTCCCGAGTTGGTTTTCTACTTCCTTTTGAAATACTTTAAAAGTTTCAAACACTTCATGTTTATGTTTTAGCAAGTAAACATAACCATAACGACTAAAGTCGTCAGTGAAAGTAACGAAGTAGCTTGCTCCTTGTCTTGACACAGTTCTAAATGACCACAAACATTGGTGTGGATTAGTCCAAGTAGATCTTTAGCCCTTTTCCCTTAATGTGAATAAGGTTTTCTTGCCATCTTTCCAGACATGCAGGAAACACACTTTTGAAAAGACTTAATGTCAGTTGAATCAAGAAGTCTATCATGTTGCAACTTCTTAATGCATTTCTTGCTAATGTGTCCAAGATGATAGTGCCACAAGAGAGTAGAGTCCAAGTTAAGCTTGGCTCTTTTATTGCTAACAGCATACATAGAATTATTATTTGTATTAGAAGAAGACAAATTAATTTCATAAATATCATCCCGTGGGATAGCACTAAAATAAACCAAATTATTTCTAGAAACTGAAATTGTATTATCATTCTCAAAGCGGTTAACAAAACCATCCTTGTACAAACGTGAAACTGAAATGATGCCTCTAGTAATAAAGGGAGCATAATGACAATTATGTAAAATTAAAACTAGTCCACTAGGGAGACACAAGTGAAATTCTCCAATAGCTTCAACTGTTGCACGATGACCATCGCCCACGTACAGACTTAAAGCTCCTGGCTTCAGTTTCCTACTTCCCCTGAGACCCTGAGTAGTTATACAGATATGAGTACCACAACCCGTATCGTAAACCCAAGATGTACTAGGAAAAGAATAGAGTTCTATGGTGAAAATACCTGAAGTGCTAGCTCCTTGAGATAGCTTCTTCTTTTTCAGCAACTCGGCGAGATAAACGGGACAATTCCTTCTCCAATGACCTACTTGTTGGAGTATGCTCATGTCATAATAACTAATTATATGGCTAGACACATGTGAGCCTATGGGGTCACACACATATACACTGAGGTACCATTTATATATCGTGTTTATTGTATTTACGGTATATAAATAACCAACGTAACTCTGGATCAATATAGGGCCTCTAATAAATAAGTAATGGACTTAGTTTATTGGACATGGAAAACAAATTGCAAGCCTATTTGGACCTTTAGAGGGGCCGGCCACTTATGGCTTATGAAAGGGATAAGATTGTTTTTTATTTAGTCAAATTTATATATGGTAGATCTCCTAATTGTGATCTCCTAATAAATGTGATTGATAACAACTTTCCAAAGATCCCTCTCCCCCTCTCCCTATAAAAACACACGGCACATACACTCTTTTATATAGGGTTTTTGTGTTTTTGTTTTCTATTACTTTGTATCTAGTTTATTCAAGGTGAATTCCATAGTTACGGGGTTAAGACTAGCATCAATTGGTATACAAAGAAGTGTAGTGTGGATACATCATAGAGGTGATCTCCGTTGATCACTTGGTTTCATTTGGTGTTTCGTGTTAGGGTGAAGGTCACCGGTTGATTCTACCGATCACGCTACAAAGGTATTACTTTTCTTGTTTTTCTTTGATTGATCATATGACTCTATGGATCCGTTGATAGGTGCTTGTTCTGCTGCGTTTAATGTTTTTTATATGTTATTCATTTGATTCAGCACCTATAGTGGTATCACGAGCCATAATATGATGTCATATGATCATCTTGTATGCGTAAAAATGGCTAAAACGCGTTTTTTATAATGGAATCAAATGGATAATTTTAAAACAGCCTCTAAGGCCTATTTTTTGAAATTAATTCGACCCATATAGGGTTTTTGATCTGGTATTTTTGATCCCATAGCCATTTGTTATGCATACTTTAATTGGTTTTGTTATCGGGTACGTGTAAAAGGGCCTAAATCGCGCGTTTTGAAACGATTCTTGAATCGGTTTTAAATCAGCCCCTTGGGCATTAATTTCTGAATTAATATGGTTGTTATAAGGTCTTTAATACAGTACTAAGTGATCCTTAAGCCATTGGTTAAACGTACCAATCGGGGTTTTAATTCTAGTTAATTTATTTCTTCGATTCGTTGGCTAAACAATTTATTTCTTGTTTATCATTTTGTTTCCATGGCAAATACATGCATGTTTGGCTATGGACTTAGCCAACACCTTTTTAATACATGATATTATGGTATTATTATGTTGTGTATGCAAAGCCGATGAAAACCATGACCACTTGTGACTTGATTCGCTTGATGTTGCATTTAATTTCAGTTTTGGGTTTTGCCATTGTTTCGGCTTCTTTTTGTATGGTTTTAATTTTTGTTGTAGCCATTGTTTGGGCACTTTACAGTAGTTAGATGATAGGATAAATGTATTTAATCATAAAATTATTGTAACCGATGTTTGGATTCGAATGGCGCAAAAGTTAAAGGCATAAAGTCAAATTCGGAGCTGCTGGAGTAACCTCCACTAAAAGTGGGTTTCCCGGAGTTCTATAAGGAGTTAGAAGCTGAAATTTTGGGAGAAGGAGCACAACTCATGGGGCTACAATTCATTCAACTGGAGCTCAGATTGGGGAAGAATCCTTCTAGGAGTTTCAGGCCCGTCAAGTCAGCTGAAATTTTATGGCAGTTTTGGGCTTCAAGTTCATTTGGGGTTTCACTTGCTCATGATGGTTCTTGGAGCAAGTGGGAGCCCTCCTTGTGGTTGTGTGGTTAACCCTTAGTTGACTTCTTGGTTCTCGTGATGGCTCACGAGACCAAGCATAGGTTTTTCATCGGTTGAGGCTTTGCATACTTGTGGTTGTGTTTGTTTGTTTGCTTTTATATATGTTTGGAATGTATATAACTTGCAAATGTTTTTATAAAACTAAAAATAAAACACAAACCAATTTTAGAAACTAAATCATTGATTTAGTTTAAAGTTTAAATATGATTTGAAACTAAACACTTGTTTTTATATAAATAACACTAAATAAATGTTATGATTGTTATTTAATTTATGTATTGTTCAAACTAATATTTATTCCACCTAGGTTATATATATTAGTCATGAAAATGAACAACTTGACACACATAAAAACAAGTATTAGACTTAAGTTAAAAATAGTTTTTTAACTTGTGCTACGAAGGATGAATGCATGCTTCCTCGTACACACTTTTTGATCATGTATTTATCAAAACTTATACCCGTCACAAATTTAAGTCATGCCGTCCAATTGGTTGAGATCACTTGCAATTACTTTTTGCTCTGCGTGAGACGTAGGTGAATTGTAACCCAAGGTGATTATTCTCTATGCGTGAGACCTAGATATATTCTCGCATGTTCTCGCATTAGATGACTTAATCGAGTTAAGCAGGTGAGACCTTGGCTCGAGGCAAGGATGGGACTAAACATGCCAGCCTGACATTGTTTCTCCGGTTACAAATGTCATGAGTCCCATATGGTCTAAGAATTGCACAGGTTTTTACAATTGGTTGACAAAAAATAAAAACGTCCACCTACCTATTGAATCTATCATTGCTAGCAGATCAACTGATGTGATGATAGAACCTCAATGAGGATCTTAGCCTTTCGTAAAATTAATTGTTTTAATAAACAATGGTATGTATAATTTAAAAGGATCATCTATCGAAAAATACTAATAAAACTTTTGTAATTAATCTATTAATGAACATATATTCAACACAAACACGTAAAAAAAATTTGTTTCTTTCCTAGTTGAAGGAAGACAAACTAAGTCTTCTTTCCTTGTAAGGAAAAGACTTATTCCCATCTTCTACTTGTATGAGAAAGTTATAATAGGAACACTTGAATTTTCCAATTCTACTCAAACTCTAAGCACACTTACTCAAGAAATTGTATTGTCTTGTAAAAGCTAAATGGTTAAGTACGGTTGCACACCTTATTTGGATGACTAGAGAACATGTTTTCTATAGCTACCAAAATGATACATCTTGAAGCGTCAAGATATTATATGAGTTTTAATGATTAGTAATGGAAATTTCAAATCGAGAAAGAGAAAAGGAAATTAATAGCATGTTTTCTAATAGTTTTCCTTAACTTTAATTTTTCCCTAAGATTCTACACACCCTATTGAGGTAATGTAGTGATAGGAGGAATTTGCATCAAAAAAAACTTTCAAGTAATATAATGGCATTGATGGCTAGTCCATCATATATATAGTAGAACTTGATACACTTCCTTGAATATATAAGTACATGTTTACTAGTCCTTGAGGCTCACATTAGTGATAATGTGCAGATATTCAAAGAGTAAAAAAGTAAATAAATTGCTACTTGCACTTCATTGGTATAGACACGCATTTAATATTTTCTTATCCAGTGGGAGCAATGCATTTTACTACTGATATAGACGCACATGTAATGTTGTCTAAATTCAGTGGGAGCTATGAGCTTATCACCTTATAAGTGACCCATTTTATTTCTAGCTGGTCTTGAAATAATACATTACTTTTCACATATGAAGCATCATAGTTTTATAAGAATCATTGCATATTATTCTATTAGATAACTTGTCGCTTTTCTGATGTCGCTACCTGAAAAGTTATCTATACAATGTTTATGCACGATTGCTTATTAAACAATAAAGTTCTATATATACTTGTAATGCAAATGTGATTCTAGTTTTGACTTAAATCATATCATATCTATGACATTGTCATATTATTCATACAAATAAACGAAAGCGTGGTTGACTCATAACCCACTAGTCTCAGGATCGTAACCTGACTCATAATATGCTCATTTGTTTGTATAAATGCTTGATGTTGTGCCGTGCACAAGTGGGAGAAATCTTAATTGTGTGCAAGGTACAACACATAATAATATGACTAATGGTTTTTCTTAACCGCAAGGTAAGAACGCTAATATTCTACTAGGACTTATACACCTTGATGTATGTTGCCCTACTTAGAACTAGTGTCAATAAATAATGAATACCTACTTCATCATATTCACTAAAAGGTTTAGCCAATATGATTGTGTTTTCTTGTAAAGACATTGTCTTCTTGTAAAGACATCAATAAGAAGTATATAATTAACTTGAAAAGACTGTTAAAGCCAAGAGTCGGCGTTTAATAATACTTTATTTAATATGTTTATTTCTTCTTGTAAAGACATAAACATAAGGTCCTTGAAATGTTTAAAGACTTATAAAGTAAGCAATTGACTTGTCATGTCTCCTTGTCACGACATGTACATGAAGTCATTGAAAAGTTCAAAGAATTATAACATAAAGTTAGAGATTAACGTGTTATATCTTCTTGTTAAGACATGTAAATAATGTCCTTGAACTTCTCTAAGACTTCTACATTATAGCATGCAATTGGCTTGAAACTAATGTTAATGCCATTATGTTTGAACAAATTGGCAAGTATGTGAGCCAAAGGGTATTAGGTTATTGAGTCGTCAGATAGAACACTTAATAGTCCAACCCAATACAGACCCTGACCGAATGCCTTGACCAAGGCAAAAGGTCAAATTCCACAAAAGGATAAAATACACATGATAGCATCAATTATAAAGAAGATTCTGAAGAGATATCCCGGGTCGAATTCCCAACGAGGCTTGCATTGAAAGTAATCCTGGTTTTTATAATTACAACTTAAAATTAATTAAATAAAACTTAATTTAATCTACGGGAAAACAAGCAAAGGAAATGGGGATCTTAAAAACTACAGGAAACAAAAATTAGTTAATATGGATAGAACTTAAACTACGGGAAGCATAATTAATTATTGGGAAATCCTAAAATTAAATCTAAATTAAATACGGGGAACAGAATCAGGTATCGGGAAACCTAAATATTAAAAATTAAGAAAATAAATGCTAAATTAAATTAAAAATCAAAATTAAATTCTAATTAACTTAATTTGAAAAATAAAGAAAACTAGAACTAAAACGGAGGTCGTTTGAATGCTAAACGAAAAGAAACGGTAAAACGCACCCGGTAAAACGGGTCTAAGACTGAAATTTAAGAAAAATTAAGCCTATACTAAATTTTATATTTTTCCTAGACACTAAATGACAAAAGAAAATTTTGTAAAAAAGAAAAATATTTTTTTATTAATTTTTGGATTTTTTATGAATTTTTAAAGATTAAAAACTAATTAAAACTAAGAAAATAGAAAAAGACAAAAAATAAAAGTTATAAAAATTCTGAAAAAATAAAATTAAATAAAGAAAAAGTTAACAATTCTAAAAATATAAAAATGCCCAAATTTTACTGTGTAAATTAAAAGTAATTAAACTAATTAATTTTAAACCTAATTTATATTAATTAAATTAACAAAGGCTAACTCTGTATACTAGAGGATAGTAACAGTTGAAAGTGGACTAGGACTAACAGTGTAACAAGGTATTAACTAAAGGCACTAACACTGTTAACTAGAAATTAGAAAATTACACAAATGGTCCCTGAGGTGGACCCCGATTACAAGGTGGGTCCAAAGTGCTTATTATCAAAAAGCCAAAGAAGCAAAGCTGATAAGGGGCTTAAGGGGAGTAACTTTTGTAAAAGGGGCATAAGCTGAAGTGAACTAAATAAGCTAGAAATGTGAGCTTATGGGGCTGACAGAAACTTATTAAGCTTATGAGCTTATTTGCTTTTTCTTTGAGGTTTTAAGCTGCAAAATAAGCTAGAAACTAGTTGAATAAGCTACTAGACCTAAGGGTACCCTAAATTTAAGCTAGGTCACTTAATAAGCCCTAAAATAAGCTAATATGCAAATAAGCTAAATTGACAGTTTTAAAAGAAAACAGAAAAATGGTGACTTTAAGGCCTAAATAAGCTAACTAAATAAGCTAGATAAGCTATAAGCTTTTGGGGACTTAAAGAACTACCTATAGGCTATATGAAAAAGCAAAAAGAACCTAGGGCTTAATACAAAATAAGCTATAAAAAAGGGGGCTGAAAATGGTGTCTAGCACCAGGGGAGCATGGCAGTGAGCTTAAGGCTTATTTTGGGCTTATGAAATACAAAGCACAAACAGATTGAAAGGGATCTCCAATGAGCTTATTTTCAAAACTTGGGAGCCTAAAAAACAATGGCTATGTGTTTCCATCATGTTACGCAGTAGGTGCACTAGACTTGATGTAAGCGTTATTATCTATAACCTAACTAGATAGATTACAACATATCTAGAGGCGATAGTCACTGGACTGATGTTAAGAACTTACTGAATAACTCATAAATAACAAAAGATAAGTTTCTTGTTTATGGTGGTGATTCCACAACTGTTCTTGTGGTCACTTGCTACATCCATCAAGTAGGTAACTGATCGAGATGACCTTCGAACCCAAACAGGGTTTAACTTCGAGATGAACGGAGGCGTTGTTGATTATGGAAAAGTTCTAATCCAAGCACACTGCAATATCTTCTATGGAAGCAAATACATAGCTGCCGCTGAAACTGCAATGTAAGCTATTTGGGATTACGTAAATTCATTCTAGGCTTGGTGTGCCCCCAATCATTGATAGACCTATGGATATTAACCGTGACAACACAGGAACCAATACCATAGCCTAGCACAACAACCTGGTGTTCGAATGTTTCCAAACATTTTTTTGACGAATTAAAATATCGACTTTATCTAAAGAATATTTCAAGCAGGTGATAATACGTATTCCTCAAAGTTCAGAAAAGATGATGACTTAGCTTGATCCATTTACAAAACCAATGCCTTGGACCAAAACAAGTTGAGCAATGCTAATGAGCATTGAGTCTTATACCAGCTAGTAGTTTCATGTAGATTCTACTTAATTTTAGTATTTTGAATAATTGGGATTTAAAACAGTTTTATTTCATAAAGAAATGATATACTTGTGTGATCGTCCATCATTTCCTTCTATAAATATTATGTCCTACTTAGCAGGTTTAAATCCATGAATAAATTATATAGTATCTAAATCCGACCATTGTCCAGTTTAATATAACGGAAGTATCATTGAATAAGGAAAATGTGAAGTGTTTTGTGTCATATTCAAATGGTATTAAATATTCATGGATTAAAACGTCCAAACTCATATTGTTGTTTTCGATATGGATGAACAATGACTGGCCCAACCTATTAGTATCTCTACAAAGGATCCCAAAGCGTCAATTAGGGAATCTCGCAATGCTAGTCTTCATCCTTAGACTGAGATCAAGTAGGTTTATGTTGTGTTGAATGTCAATCTTTGATATGGTTCAGCGTTGACACAGTTGAAGGCTTGCAATAAAGGCCATTTCAAGAGGGATATGAAACACATAACGTACACTGTAGCAAGTCAAAATAGGATTTTTTCTCCACATTGTATATGGAGTAAGAAAACTACTCTTGGGGCCGCTCGATGATTTAACAATAACGTGTGGCCTCGCACCCCAAATCTAATTAAAATGATACTATTGATTTGATTTCGGTAATCAAGTTCAATGTATATATCGAGAGAGAACAGATTTGTTAAACATATAGAATACTAAATGATCCATGACAGATGTATCAACCAACATAGTATCTATAACAAAAGGATGATTGATACCTAAACCATTTTAAATGAGATGTTTAAGAAACTAAACTATATGTCTCTGGGGGCATTGGCGTGTTGCTAGACGCTAACATTTGCTTGTAATAATTACTTGATTAATATTACGTGTGCAAGTGGAAGCTGTTGAGGTATGCACTTCATAATAAATAATAATATGGCTAGACACTATGACCTATGGGGATTCACATACAAATACACTGAGTGTACCAATTTATTAAATCGTGGTTTATTATATTTACGGTATATAAATAATCCATGTAACACGGGATAACTATCGGGCTTCTAATAACTAATTATTGTACTTAGTTAATTAGACTTGGAAAACAAAAGAGGAGGCCCATACAAGCCCTATAGAGGCCGGCCATTCATGTTAGGTGGAGACAACCTCAAAACTCTCAAAATAATTTTTCAAACCCACCTAACCGGTTCTAATCTAACGGTTCAAACCCAAACCATTGTTTCAACAACAATCCGCGAAGCTTTAACAATCAATCAAACCTTGAAGGATTGGTTCCCAACTTCATTACATCTCAAGACGCTAGACTATCCAAGTTTGAAGCCGATTTCAAACAACAGCAAAGCGAGATGACCAACAAAATCGACACTGTGTTGAAGGCCATCACCGATCGAATAGCGGGCACGCTGCCTAGCGATACGATTAAGAACCCAAAACTGAGTGCCACCCCAGTTTTGTCTGCTTGTTCTTACCCAACAATCGATCCCCAATGCTCATCTCAACCTTCCAACTCAATCAATGCTATCAAGGCACATTTAAAGGAGGCAACCATTTCTTAAACCAGTCTGTGACAACTCGAGATTGAACCCAAACCACCACAACTAGAAGAGCCTGAACCAACTCTTAAAGATGAATTCCAAGATTTGCATCTTAACCTACCAGTTCATGAAGTCCTAGCTCACTCTTCAATCTATAACGCCATATTAGATAAATACGTAGAGGGCTTAGAACTAGGCAAAAACGGGTCAGCATTTGTCCAAGGAGAAATACCTACGAAAATGGAAGACCCTGGACTATTCACTCTACCTTGTAGATTAGGGGACTCAAAACCTTTCGACACCTTGGCTGATCTAGGATCATGTGTGAACATAATCCCACTTTACCTCTTCAAAAGACTTAACATCATATTATTAGAAGAGACTGACCATATCTTTGGGTTAGCTGACGGAACCAAATCCTACCCCGTTGGGATTGTGAAAGACGTAGAAGTCCACATAGGAAAACTAAAACTATTAAATGACTTCTACGTAATTGATATGAAGAAGGACCCCGAAACCCCTTTGCTAGTAGGAAGAGGATTCCTAGCTACCGCCAACGCAGTTATAGATTGTAGGATGGCCAAAATAGCGGTAGGAGAAGGAATCACTAGGTCGGTATTCGGTGTAAAAGGAGTAGACTTAGGTGAGGAGGAAGCACCTTATTGGACCACACTTGGAAAAAGGGAATCCTACAAACCACGACCTAGCTCGGATGGAGTAGGCGCACAAACCCCTTATTATGCTAGGAAAGACTTCTTAGACTGCCATTTGCCCGGAGAATGGGAAATTTCTAGAGATGCCGAGCTTAATCCTTTTAAGGATACCTTAGTGTTTAGGAGAATGGTAGAATTTCTAGGAGCCATACCTATTAACCTTAAGTGTAACATGTGGGAATCAGAGGACCTAATTAAAAAACCAATTAACTGGGACAAACCACCCAAAAACGGAGATGGAGCATGGCATGCCAAGATTAGACTGATTGACCCTGACAAAGAAGAGTTTACCAAAACCCTACAATCAATCCCAACAACTAGGAAGCTCTCCGAAAGAGAAAGTCCAAGGAAAATCATCAACTTGGACCACTTCTACGACACTTGACATATGATTTCGAGTCTAACTACAAGACTCATAAAATAAAGAAAAGTGCTTCTTGGGAGGCAACCCAATTTTACTTTTCCCGCAGATTAGGAGTGTCATGTGTTTTATTCTTTTCATTTTATTCTATCATGTTCGAACCCAATCTTGTAATCATGCTTTGTTTTGTTTTTAACCTCGTCTTAATTTCAATCAAAGGTATTTTACAAATAATAAGTGTAGGGGAATCTATCCGGTTTTTGAACCAAGTTCAAGCATGTTAAATAATTTTTTTAGATTAATTCGCGTCAGTGTCAAGTCATATGAGTAAATTGTCAAATCTCAGGTTTTATGCATCAATTTGTACAGGAATTAACTTATGGAATCAAGTGCAGGAAATTTTTCATCAAGAACAAAAATTTCGTTTTCACAGAATGTGGAGACGGCATCACGATTTACACGCGACGCCGTCACCACGACATCTGTGACGACATCAGGATATCCCTGACGGCGTCAAACGACCAGGTCTAGAAAACTAAAGTTTGTAATTATTTTTGAAAATAAAACTTGCATAACATTTAAAATATGTACTCTTTTATTATAAGCCTGCAAAACCAATGAGTTTGACAATTCTCTCATCCTATCTTTATTGCTTTATCAAGTCAACCCCTAATTTCACATTGTATATTTGTATATCGCACATTTTATGCTTTGTATAGTTGTCTTTGTCTTTGATTTATAGGTTATATTTGATGAGAAGAAGCTTGGAATTTCTTAGGAAGTTTCATTAGACGATTCTTGGAGGACGATTTTACCAGTTATCGTATGTTTCTTCTCCATTATTGAGCAAACCAGGGGAGTACTAGTTTCTTTTACTTGTTTTCTTTTCCCTTTATTCATTTTTACGGGTACTTCTATAGAACATTAGGGAAAATGTTCAACTTAAGTGTAGGGAGAAAATAAGCCTTAGAAACTATTCTTTCATTTGCCATTTGCTTTGCCCTTAAAATGATGGGTAATATATCAAAACATAGCATAAGAGGTAATTTTGACCCAAATTTGAAATTTTTTATGACACATACCGACGAAAACCAAGTATTAATAGCGTCTCTGGATAGGAATTTATATTACTAGCACAAAAACCCTCAAATTCCACCCCCAAAATGTGAGGTTCGCCCTTAGATATTATACCTTTAGCTTGTTTAAGTTAAGGATTGAGCAATCATGTGTGTCTATTCCGTTATTACGGATGTGTATGCGTGGTTTTGTCGCCTTTTTCTGGAACATTGATATCGGTTACTTTAGGATTATGAGAGTGTACCGGTAGTATATTAAATTCTAGAACTTGTTTTTGTGATGCATTCCGAGACCGCATAGTAAGTATTAGGATTTGCTTGATAAGAGGCATTAGGATTAACCCATGTTTTAAACCTGTAATTGTTATGATGATCACATCGATCATGTAACTATCCCACACCCTTGCCATGCACTCATTTTTAGTGCATGATACCCCTAGTACAACCCTCCGAGCCTATCCTTTTTCACGGTTCTTGTAATTTTCTGGTGGATTCCAGATCATTAATGAAGAGCATTGTCACCCTTAAACCAATCGTTACACCCAAATCGCCTTAGCCTACCTTGTATGTACTCATTTTTAGTACATTATTGTTTTAACCCAAGTTAATTATTTGAGTACACGGTTGCTAAGTCCTTATCCTTGTAAATACAGTTTTGGAATGATTGGGATTCATGGTAGTATTTATTTCGTGGAAGAATGGGGAAGAAAAGTTAAGTCAATACCCCCATACGTTTATTAGATGATCTCCATGTTATTTTGATCCACTCATGTGGGTGGTATTAGTTGATTGTAATTCGAGCATGTAAAAGCTCATGTGTATGGTACGTGTTGTAACCCCATGTTTGATGTATTATGTTATTAAAAGAATTAGATAATCATAAAGAAAGAAAGAGATTGATGTAGAGTTGTGTAGAGTTTGTATATCTTCGTCCGAGTCTTGGCTTAGCAACCAAACCAACGTATATTTGTATAAATAATTAGCTAACCCTTCTACTCCAAATTCACCCAAAGCCACCCAAATGTATCCCATCCGTTTCCGTTTCAATTATATGTTATCTGTAGTATATTAGAAATCATAACACAATCAAGGATTAGTGTGTAGGCCGATTTCTAGAGAGAGAAAATGGGAAGTTCTAGTAAGAGAAAGACACTTAGTGTGTTTGTTATACAATGAACAACCAACCCCTTCCCATGGCTGGAAAGGGGTATATATACATGAGTTTTGTGCCCCTAAGTGGGGTATAGAGTAGGCTAACATATGGGTAAAGACCCGACCCAACACCATAAGTCATACGATTAATATTAAGGCTACGAGCTAACCTATGCTAGACATAACACGGGGTGACCGAGTCTTTTACATGGATTTTCATAATCCTAACAATACCCCTAGGGAGGGTTACCCTGAAAATACAAATTGTGATTCCTAGTTCTTTGAATTGATCTTTGACTCTGGCTCGTAGTCTCTTGATTCTTCAAGATTAGTCTTTGTACTGCAAGTAGTGATCTTTAAGCGTTGTTCCTTAGACTTGTGTGATCTTTGAGCTTTCTTTGAGATTATCATCTATAGTAAATCTCTTAATCATCCTTTGATGTGGTAGTATTGCCTGCATGTGTGTTGTGACCTTCAGACCCGCTAAGTATGCTCACACTTTTCTTGGATCATTGATGATTTACTCATCAGAGTTGCAGAAGTTGTGTTGTAGGTCTTTCAATTTATCATGATGTCTTTTGATTAGTAACATTAAGTATGAGCATGGGGTTGTGAATTGACTTACTAGAACGAAGGTATATCCTATTCTCCATCTTTACGTGAACCTATAAATTAAAGCTTGTTAGCAATAAAAGCTTTGTGGCGAATAATGGCTTTGTCATTCGCCCGAGTCTGGTTGGATTAACCTCCGGATCAGTGAGGACCGACCTGTGATCAGGTAGATTTATCTTAAGAAGAATCTCCTTGACAGGATTTCTAGTATAAGTATCAGATCATCTAATGTACAACCATCAGAATCACCATACTTGCCTGTTCTCTTTATCGGAACGTCTCAAAGCAGACAACACGATAAGAGTGAATCGGTTAGATTTTCTGTTTTCCGATTGTATGAGGAAAAATTGATTTGAAAATCAATCGACGTATCACTTGAGGAAGTATTTTTGTGACACGTCAAGAGTGTTTTATAGCACAAAATCAAATTTCATCAGAAACACATTTGTTTTGAAAGATATACACAGTCAATGTGCTCGAAAATTAGTTGTTGAGCACATCAAAAGGTTTTTCAAAAACTATTCGTCAATTCACTGCCTGGAACAAGTTTGATTCATAAAGAATCGCACCATCGTTACTTTCCATTTGTCAAAAGATTAATCCATAGTGGATCTCACATGTCACCTACCAAGAGCTTGTTAGATGTTAGCTCTAGAAGGATCTCCATATTCATTGTGAGTACTTTCGTATCACTCGGATGTTCTGGCAATACCACGAGGATAATGCGTAGGACTCTTAAGATCTTACTTGTTATCACAGTGTGTAATAAGCAAGCATAATTTGTATTTCGTTGTCCTAGCATATTTATGGGATTGATCTCATGGCTCTTGACTCTATAGTGCACTTTTGGTTTTAGTAGTCAGAGGCTGGAGCAGACTGCCACCTTTTCAATATCGTCTAACTTGGAGTGAGAGAGAAGATAGAAATGTATTAATCTCCGTGAGAAATGAAACAAGAATACTTTGAGGGATCTTGAGTGGCTAGAAAGGGTTATTGCTGGTCTTCACTAGGTCATTAGATACTTGTCTTCATTGTCAGCAATCAACCATGTGATTCTGACAGCATATGTAGTGACCCTGTTTTTGCCTAATGTTTAAGGAAGGCTGCTTTCTTTTCACCCTTTATCTTAACATTTCTTTTTCATTCTTCAACCCCTTCAGTGCTTACCGAGACTTCATTACTAGAACCTTATTGGGTATGTAGTACTAGCTTTTACCCTCCAGTAGCACTATTCCCTTATTCTCACATTACTCCTTTTTATAATCATACATAAGGACTTCTACACTAACTAGTGGATTGTCCCTGGGTAGATCCCTTTGGCTCTGGCGGGATCATGGGATCGAGTACCTAACCTTACATCTTATAAACTCCATAAAGTAATTACAGGGTTCGGTCTTTGTATTTCCACAATTGGCCATCATCACCTTCGCTCCCCTCAAATTTGTGGCATCGATATTCGAAAAGGTTTAACACATATGAGAGAGCCTACACTTGAGTCCAAAAGATCATATTTTTTATTACATTTTTATCAGATTTTCTATTTAAATCACATTCTCCCCCCTGATCAAAAATTTCAAACCCTTTGAGATTTAAGATCTCAATTGATTTAAATATGTTAGAAAATTTAGGAGAAAATGTGGTCTGATTAAATACAAGCCGATATTGGAACCTATATATGCTCCCCTCAATTAATGAGGGATTCTTTTAGTGTCAATTATGATGAATTTATAAATGATTTGGAGTTTAACGAGAAAATTCATAAACTGACACATAACACTGATTACCACACTACTTATTGATGTACAAGATTATGTATGAGACAAGTCCTTAAGACACTCTAATCAAACAACAATCTTCATCAACTTCAAGACCAAAACGCAATGATATTTGAATAATACATACTCAAAACGCAGCTAAGTCAAAACGCAACACTCAAAACGCAGTCATTATCAAAACGCAACCATCAACCCGCAATGATTATAATATTCAAAACAAGTCAAAACGCAATCATTTTAGAAAATTTTGAAATAAGGGGTTCAATATTTTAATAAAAAATTTCTTCAAATCAAAACGAAACGAGTTGCGTTTTGAACCTGTTTTGTATCATATTATCAAAACGCAAGCGCATATTTATATTATCAAAACGCAGTCCTGATCTAATCTCCAAAACGCAACCAAAACATTTCTAACCTAAAACGCAATCTAGAATAGTAACTTCAAAACGCAATTAGAGATCATAACTTCAAAACGCAATCAAGAAGATTTTATCAAAACGCAACATGAATTTTACCACGAAAACGCAACTAAGAACTAGTTCTCAAAACGCAACATTAATTTAACCACAAACCCTAAAACGCAACATGAATTTAGCCATAAAACGCAACATGAATTTAGCCCTAAACCCTAAAACGCAATCAATAACTAATTATCAAATCGCAATCAAGCATCAACAGTCAAAACTCAACATGAACACCAATTCAAACTTTTCACGAAGAGCACTAGGGGATTCATTTCAGGCAATAACTTAAGCATCATCTATCATATCTAATGCTCTCCCATCTTTCATAACTTAACAATAGCTACTCACCTGGATTTGGATGATTATTTCTCACGAAAATCCTATGAAAAAATGAGTTACTGAGAATCATGCCCAAAACAGTTATAATTGCAACATGTAAGAGTGATAGACAACATATAATGAGTAATACCTAGGCACGAATCCACGAAGTTAGACACTCAGACGTCAAAACGCAATGATGGTTATTGAGAGAAAAAGAAAATTGGTTTGAGTGAGTTTTGGCAAGTTTGACTTGGTCAAAACGCAACACCCATATGTACCAACTTTCAATTTTCAGTAAATGACACATGTGGCCCCTCTTCTTTTTCTTTTGGGTAAATACCAACAATTGGCAGAATTGGCCCCTCTCTTTTCTTAACTTAGCAACTAATGGACTAATTATCTTGGGAAAGCGACACAATTGGTCCTTCACATTTAATGAACCTAGGATGCAAGTAGCAAATAGCACATAAGACCCTAGACATGCATATAATTGACACAATTGGACCTTTTTAAGTTAACACTAGTTTAACTCCCCCTTAAACCATAACCCCGTTAGTTACGAAAAATGCCTGAAAGATGTCATAAATTTGAAAAACCACTCTCCCCCTCAATCAATGACCCGTTTTCTATTTAAAGAACTGTAGTTGTTGATTGAGTGTCAAATTTATGAAAAACCAAGTCCGATTAATTTTCAAAAGCAACATTAAACCACCACGTGAAATCCAAATAATTTTCTGAAGAATCATAGACGGAAAATTATAAGGATAAAAGAAGACTTCTCTTCTTAATCAAGAAATAATGCACTGAAGCGTACATTAGATCGAGGTTGCAAGGATATAAAGTAATCCATGCCCGGGAGAACTTAATCACCCGTTGTTAGGAACAGCCGTCTTTTTGGCGACGTGCTTTCCTCATTTTGAAAAGCGGGTTGCAGTCTGAAATAACTGCAAGCCATTAAGACATGTTTTGAAAGGTTTAAACTTCCGTTCGAGCTTCATTTAAAGACCCGTGTCATTATTGAATGACATTTCTAGGACCGTAAATGTTATCGATAAACGGAAGACATGTCTTGAAGAAAACTATTTTTGGCATTTTCTATTTTCTGATTTTTATGGATTTTTGATGGTTTTATATTTTTGTATTTTTCTTTTTGGGTTTAAGTATGTACATATTTACATAGGATACTTGAAGCCAATCCGTTACTCATCCTGATCATCCTGAAGACTTTTGAGTGTCTCCGGCTTCATACACTTCATGCCAAGCCTTGGGAGAATGAATTCGAATCGTTCTCTGGGCAGCGCCTTAGTGAATATATCCGCCAGTTGATACTCTGTCCTCACGAAATACAACTCAACCACTCCTTTTTCCACTTGTTCTCTGATGAAATGATGTCGGATGTCGATGTGTTTAGACCTGGAGTGCTGAACGTTGTTGCAGCAGAGGGCTATGGCACTCTTGTTGTCACAGTACAGAGGGATGCGATTGTAAGCAAAGCCATAATCTGATAATTGAGACCGCATCCATAGGATTTGGGCACAGCAACCAGACATCGCGATGTATTCAGCCTCTGTAGACGAGATGGACGTGCTAGTTTGCTTCTTTGATGACCAGCTGACTAACTTATCACCAAGGAACTGAGCACTGCCAGATGTACTTCTGCGAGTGTCCTGACAACCTGCATGATCTGCGTCTGCGTATGCTGTTAGTGCCATGGCGGTGTCTTTCGGATACCAAAGACCCATATTGATGGTTCCTTGGAGATACCGAAAGACCCGTTTAACTGCCTCAAGGTGCTTTTTAGTGGGCCTAGATTGATATCTAGCACACATGCACACAGCAAATACAAGGTCAGGTCTACTGGCTGTGAGATACATCAGGGACCCAATCATGCTGCGATACTTGGTCTGGTCAACGGGGATCCCTGAGAGGTCCTCATCCAGTTTTGTTCGCTCCACCATAGGAGTGTCAACAGGGTCACTTTTATGAAGATCAAATTTCTTTAAAATCTCATTTGCATATTTAGATTGATTAATGAAAATGCCTCTAGGATTTTGAGAAATTTGTAAGCCTAAGAAAAATGATATTTGACCCATCATCGACATTTGAAATTTAGAACTCATTTCATTAGAAAAACGGTCACAGTCTTTGGGGTCGGTCGAGGCAAATATGATATCATCAACATATATTTGAACATGAAGAGTGTGTTTGCCTGTTTTGCGAATGAACAAGGTGGGATCGACGACACCCTTGGAGAATCCTTGAGCCAGAAGAAACCTTGACAAAGTGTCATACCATGCCCGAGGAGCCTGTTTCAACCCGTAAAGTGCTTTCTTCAGACGATAGACATGATGTGGACGTTCTGGGTCAACAAAGCCTTCCGGTTGGTGGACATAGACTTCTTCTTTGAGCTCGCCATTTAAGAATGCAGTTTTCACGTCCATTTGATAAACTGTCATGTTTTTGCTGGCGGCATTGGCAATGTATATCCTGATTGCTTCAAGACGAGCAACCGGGGCGAAGGATTCTTCAAAATCTAGACTTTCTTTTTGACAAAATCCTTTTGCTACAAGACCTGCCTTGTTTTTCAACAAATCACCATACTCGTCAAGTTTCACCTTATAAATCTACTTGAGAGCAATAATCATGGAACTGTCTGGAGGTGGTACTAATTCTCATACGTTTAGTCGATCAAATTCATAGATTTGTTCTTGTATGGCCATAAACCAACTGTCTTCAGTAGCTACAGATTTGAAGTTTTTTGGTTCGACTTTGGACAATACGAAATTATAGAAGCACTACAAAGCATCTGTAGCAAGCTGTTTCTGAGTCGACACCAGTCGAGAGGGATTCCCAATAATGTTATCAAGAGGATGAGAGTTGGTCCATTTCTGGATATGTTCATGAGGTTGAGTGGATTGGTTGGGTTCTGGCATCATGATTTCCCCATATGATGATGCTTCAGAGGTTGGATCTGGGGCGAACACATTAACAAATAGTTCGGGATTAGCTGCAGCATACGGATTAACTTCTACACCATGATGTACCAAAGAGGAATGATGATCCAGTGGTGATGATGTATGACTTCCCGATGGTGTGTCGAGATCAATAGCAATAGACACTGATGGACCTGTAGGTATGACAGGGTCTTGTGCTACATTAGGAATAGGATCCTAATGGATACCCGGTGGATTAAAATATTCATCAAACATAGGTTGGAATAACATCTCCAGTTTTTTATTTGTAGGAGGTACATATGGTATAGCAGGAGCAGGATTGGGTACGAGCCCTGAACTTATAGGTCTAGGCGTCAACAGGTTAGGAGCGGGTCTTGGACTGGATTGTACAAGAGCCATCTGCTCAGTCAGCTCATCAAATTGAACGTGAATAGTTTCCATGATTTGTTGGGTTCGTTTGTTATAGATTCTGTAACCTTTTCTGCTCGGTGCATATCCAATGAAAATTCCAATATCAGCCCTTGGTTGTAGTTTTCCAAGATTCTCACTGTCATTTGTAGGGTAACAAAGAGCACCAAAGACCCGAAAAAATGTAAGATGTAGGTCCTTATAAACAGGATCTGAATGAGCCTTGAATGACTATAGGAGACAATGATTGTGAATATAAGTATTGACGCGGAATATCAATACCTATACCAAGACAAACACAAGAACAAATACTAAATTGCTTTTACTATTACTATTTGATTGCAAATTAATCAATCTACTGATCTAGTTTACATTGGTTCGAATACTTGTTCCTTTTATTAAGCTTTGGAACCCTAAAACACGTTTTAAGTGCATAATTGATATCTCTTCTCTATATCAAAAGTATTAGTTAAACTATTACTATAACTAAAACAGACTTAAAACTATTTGATACAAAACAGTATTTGATCTTTAATACTGCCAAGCTAAGTTACTATGCTGACTTACTTGATCTACAGTACTAAATTCTATACTAACAAGTACTAACTATTTTAATCATTTCAGTACTAACTATAACTAACAGACTTAACTTTAATACTAACAGTATTAAGTCTGTTTACAATATGTTTTTCCTACAATCCTCCCCTACTTGATCTTTATTACATAATTCAAGTAAGTTTCTTTGTATTTTAGCTTCACTTTGATCTTTTAGAGGATTGTATTGAACTTTGTCTTCAAAATAAGATTAGTCTGCAAGTCACTTCAAATCTTGACAGCAGCTAAAGTCTTATAGCACTCCAATCTTGACTGCATACAAAAATATAGTTTTTGGGCAAACTATCAGCCATTAACGGATTTGTTGTGTCTTTACCATGAGCCGTTTTGTTGCTATGGACTAGTCAAATGTTTAGGGTGTAAGGACCAGGTACATTTGAAAACCATATGATTTTGAGCAAATCATCAGCTTATAAACGATAATTTGATATCTCTTTTACCTGCTTGTGCCGTTTGCTCTGGAGTAGCCATGCTTCAGTTTAAATACTAATGGTGCATGAATACCATAAAAGTTTGGTAAATTGTCAACCATTTATAATGATTTGCAAGTACTTTACCATATGCCATAATCTTATGGACTAGTTATGGTTTTTCACAAGCCTTTACACAAGCATAACTTTTGGCTAGCAATTTAACTTTAACAGGATAGGTGAGGTTGAAAAACATACAATATATTCGAAAGTTGTCATACATAGAACGGAATTTTGAGAAGTTCTTTACCAAGCAAGCCGTTTGATCTTGGACTAGTCAGTTCTTAGTTGATTAGACATCGGTTGAACTGTTATCCATTTGTTGTGTTTAGTGAATAGCACCTTCACCAAGTGTTATCCTTCCTTATCATTTCTATCTAGTTTTTAACTTTTAAACAACTTTACACACACTTCTATACTTTTTAATTCCAGCTTGTTTTCCATCTTGTTCAACAATTATAGCAATACTCATTTCCATCCCTTCCATTAAAAAGCGTCATCTGCACATAGTTTGAAAAATATCAGCAGATAAAGGATACTTTCTATCAGGACAACATGTAGACATCATAGACTTTAGTTAAAAACAATGTGCTATAAAGGTATCATAAAATCTCTAACTTTTAATCCTTTTCTGGTCCTATCTACTCCATAAATGTGAATCGGTGCCGAAGAAGAGTTCTTCTAAATAGTTCCTTTAAACATTTTCTAATATTCCTTCTCCTAACTTATCCTATCGGCCCATCATTCCATATATCGTATTCACAATCCTTTTCAACTCAGTTAGGGTCATCCCTAGATATTCGATTTCATCATGGCACCAATATTCTATGTATACTAAATTGTTCATCTTCCCTAAAAATTTGATATACTCTTTTTATCCTTGCTTTTATATTCTTATAGGTAGTCTACATAGGTGTTTTAATAGCTTCTAGGAACAGGAGTAATGGAGTTTCAGTACCTTTTGCAGTTTCTTCTTGTCAACCAACTTATCTGATTCTTCAGAATCATCCAGGTCAATACTTGTTACTGCACCCACCTTTCCTTGCACATATGTTTCTTCCTTTTTCCAGGACATCTTTGTTGGTTTAACATCCCTTTAGCTTCATTCAATCTTTTTCTTCTTTTCGTCTTCTTTGGGGTTCCTTTAGTCTGGAGGATCTTCACCAAATCTTTTAAATTTGCTTTAGTGGCTTGCTTCAAAATTCATTGGAACAAAAGATTCAATCTGTTTCACAAGCTTGTCAAACTCTTCCTTGACTTCTTCAAAACTTAATTTCCTCAACCGAGTTAACTTCCATGTTCCTTGATTCTTCAAGTAGGTCATCATATACGTCTTCAGCTATGATTGTGTCATGGGCTTGTTCCTTTTAGCTTTGGCTCTTTCTTCAGCAAAGAACTTCTTTCTTTGATTTACAAGATCCACCATTTTCTTTGCAAAATCTTCTCCTTGAATTTCACTTCCAAGTATGTTCTTTGACAATTCTGCATTAGCTTCAAGTTTTGCTCTAATCAAATCCCAATCTTCACTTGTGTAATGCTGAGCCTCAAACTGTACTTGAGCTTTTCTTTTCATCTGTTGTTCAGTCAATTCTTCTTCTTCTGCAATCCTTTGTGCTAGAAGAGAATCCAAATGAATTTGCTTAGCCCTTTCTTCTTCTTGTAAGGAATCCAATCTGATTGCTTCTGCAAGACTTGCTTCTTCTTGCAAAATTTGTTCCTTTGATTTCTTTGGAGTTTCTTCAATGAGCATAGGAGCTTTTCCTTCTCTTTGTCCTTTATTTTCTCCAACAGTACTTTCTTGTTCAATACCAGTATTAACTTTAATACTGCCAGTATTAATTTCACTAGCAGTATTAACTTCCTTATCAACAGCATTAACCTTTTCAGCACCAACATCAAACTCTTCTTGGAAGTTTAAGCTAGAGACTACTTTCTTATCATTTTTAAGTTTTTAAATGCATTTGTTTTCTTATAATTGTCGCATTGTATATACTTTCGTAATTAGTTTAATTTGTTAATTAGTTGGTTTAATTGCTGCCTTTAATTTCAGTGAATAATTAAATCAAAAATATCTCTTTTCTTTTTCAAATCAACCATTCCGTACGAGATCAGGTTTCCATTGCATGAGTCATTGGCGGAAACGACGGAGTGATCATGCTACCGGTTTAATATCGTTATTCTATATATATATCTTTTTGGTGGAATTGTCAAAAGGATACTTGGGGATTTCCTTAATCTCTCTAAAAGTATTTTATTTTACGTTGTATGTAAAATTTGCGAATCAGTTTTTGCGGCGCGCTGCCGTGGGAATTGTGAGTAAGCGATTCTCTGGTTTCGAGTTTGTGATTTGGTTTTGAAGATCCTTTCGTCTCGAAAAGTTAAATTTTTGTCATAAATCTCAATAAAATCCAAGAAATTAACTAAAATTATAAAAAGTAAAAAAATATATTGTCCTTTCTTTTTAGTATAATTATCATAAAAAAAATCAAAAATATAAAAAATTGTCTTTAATTCAGAAAAATAAAATTCACCACTTGGTAATCCGAAACACCAAACAAATATAATCTTTCTATTGAGATATTATCATTTTCAATTTCCGGTGAAACTGGGCATCTGTTCCCAAACATCGTATATCAAAGATTTAAATACTTGCCTTTTGTTCTCTACAATGTTAGGCCTCACCTTGAAAAGCATATTTTTAAGAGCTACCGTGAAGTAGTTGATTATTTGGTTTAAGTCTCTTTCGTGTAACCGTTTAAATTCATTGCTAAAAAAAAAAAAAAAAAAAAAACTAAAAAATAACTTAAAAAAAAAATTATTATTAGAGTAAAATTTTGCTTTTTAATTGTTAGTTTTTCTTTTTTTTATGCGCACACCGTTCGCAATATCGTAGTCGTCGTCAACAACAAACTCGGTTAGTTAAAAATTTTGATTTAGAGATCCATTTGTTAAACAAAACGTTGTTCCAATGGCTGACAATCGCACTATGGCCGGGGGCCAAATGTTACAATTCACTATCGAGGGTTGAGGTTGTGCTATAGTTGTTCCACGATCATGCTAACAATTTCGAGCTCTTAAGCAAACCCGTTTAATCAATCTTGTGCAATAGCCAACAAATTCACGGGAAGACAGATCCCACAATCATCTTCGATTTTTTTAACAAAGTCACTTCAACGTTTAGACATCCCGAAGTTCCGAACACTTCGGTTAAGCTATTGCTTTTCCCTTTTTCTCTAGACGGTGAAGCCCGAGATTGGTTAGACAAAGAACCAACCAAGAATCAATCTCACATGGACTTGACCTTGTTTCAAAGTTACATAAAACCAATACTTCCACCTTCAAAAACCATCTTACTTTCGGAATGAGATCATTACTTTTTACCAAAAACCAAAGAAACCTTCAATGAAGCATGGGAACGTTTTAAAGGACTCCTTCGTCAATGTCCTCACCATGGCTTTTCGGAACTATCACCAAACTCGATTACTTTCGACAACTCTTTGAAATTCAACTCGATCAAGATGCCCTTAGATTCTGCAGCAGGTCGGCAATTTTCTTGGACAATATATGCATCAAGAAGTTTAGCGATTATCGAAAGCAAGTCAAAAGTTCGTTACTCAAGAAGCGTGCTAATGATTCAGAGTGATTACGGTTCGCTCCTCTTTCTAATCTTCAACCTTCCAATAATTCTTTCGATATGCAACAAATAGTCGCTTCTCTAGAGATAAGATGACTATCAAGATGAACAAGATGTTGAATGAAATGAAAGCTTTAGTTGTTACTACTCCTGCACCCGTCAAAGCAGTTGAGGAAGTATGTGTTACTTGTGGATCAAATCACTAATTTAAACACTTTGTCCCGTCTAACTCGAAGTGAAATGATTTCTCCTGTTTTTCAAGATTAACATCCAAAATTTCAACAGAAAACCCAGCAGCCGTTGGTAATTTTCCTCCAAAAGACAACCAACCTTTCAATCTGGAAGACAATTGAGGACCACCAGGTTTCAAAATCAACCGAATGTCCAGTACCAACAAACCGTTATCAAGGGACCAATTCTAATTTCAACCAAAACCGTGGAACAAACTTTAATCAAAACCGTCAAAACAACCAAAATCAAGTTTATCAAGCTCCACCATACCAAACACCAACCAACCAACCACCAATCAATCAAGTTTTACCTTACCAACCTCCAACAAATAGTGTTTTGAAAACAGATTTTGAAAACTACCGTTCAGGCAAACGCATTCGGTCGGTGTTGATAAGAATGTTCAAAATCAAGGTCAAAATTTGCAGAAATCAAATGGCTATGGTTACAAGTTTGTTGACAAGTCTTTGTGATAATTTCAAAAATTCAGCCTCTACTTCAAATTCAGGAACTCTTCCAAGTCAAACCGTAACTAACCCTCGTCAGCAAATTAATGCTATCACCACAAGGAGCGGTAAGACTTTGGAAGAACCTTCGATTCCTCTTGTTCCTTCACCCGATGTTTCAAAACCTCAAAAAGAACCCGAACAAAACCCGGAGACGTCAACGGAAAAAGTGCAAATCCATCATTTGGGAAGAAAATACCGCACATGTCCCATCTTCGGGGGAAGAAGATTCCATTTTCATGGAAATTCCAAAACCAAAAGCAAAGAAAACCGTTAATCTTGATCCTAATCCTAATTCGTACCCATCTAAACTTCCATATCCTGAGAGGATGAAAGTGAGAGAACACGATAAACCAAGTGCTCAATATAGCCGGTTTTTGAAAATGTTCAAACAACTTCGTTTAGAGATTGGATTGAAAGATGCTCTTGTCGAAATGCCAAAGTTTTACCTAATGGTTAAGCTCGTTGCTAAGACAACAAGAGAACTTGAGGAGATCGCTATCACAGCTGTGAATGCTGAGTTCCGCTATCATCATGAAACAAAGTTCCCGAGAAACTCGAAGATCCGGGGAAAATTTCTCGTATCCCAATGTGCTTTACAAGGAACTCAAAAAGGACTAGTCGCTTTAGCCGATTCAGGAGCATAGCATTAATCTTTTACCCTTATTCTATTTACATGAAAACTTGATCTTGAAGTTTGACTCCTACTGTTATGTCACTCGAGATTGCCAAACCGTTCCATTTCTCACCCGATGGGCATAGCCGAGGATGTTGTAGTTAGAGTCGATGGTTTCACTTTTCTTGCGGATTTTGTGGTGGTTAATTTTGAACCCGACCCGAGAGTGCCTATTATTCTAGGAAGACCCTTCCTTCGAACCGCAAAAGCTCTCATTGATTTGTACGAAGAAAAATTGACTTTAAGAGTAGGAAAAGATGAACTTGTTTTACCTATGCCGATAAATCTGAGATCAACAAGGAAAGGATTTGTTCATCCATTTCTGTTATCGATCTTTTCAAAAGAGATACCGTTTTAGTGGCAGTACCACTACTCATAAAACTTTGTTATGCTTCCGCTACTTTTAACTTAATTATTATGGGCTGTAAAACTTAAATCTATTTTATTTTTTTATGCAACGAGTAAACTTTTTCAAACGTCCATGATTAGTGGTCGTTCTTTATTGCTTTGTGATCGGATTGTTATGACGTCACGCCCTCGGACACGTATTCCGTCCAGGCCCCGTTTGGGGGTGTGACATTCCTATACCAAAAAATATTTTAAAACACTCCCAACGGGCTGCTAATCAAAAGCAGTCTCTAAGAATTACGACAAATTTTTGTAGCTTACGGAAAAGATCAAAATTTGAAATCTATGGGTAACCATTTATTGAGCCCAATGAAGGTAACAAACCAATGAGGTCCACTACAGGTACCTAATTACCTTTTGAATTATTTAATACAAAAATCAACGACTTGATCAACATTTCCATCTCATATGCTTTCTCATTCATCTACCTCATCTACCAACTCGTCCACCCGTTCCCCTCCTTGTGATGCGGCAGTGGGCCGGCCAGCACTTCGACGACATTATTTATATGAGGGAGAACAAGGGCAACATTAGGTACAAGGGTTGTGTAGTATACATGATATCATAACACAAGCATGGATGATTGGGTTGGCAAATTATCTAGAGAGAGAAAGTGAAGTATTTTTAGTAAGAGAAAATGCAAATGGAAGCATGTGAATAAAAGAACAACAATCCATCCCATGGGCTGGAAAGGGGTTTATATACATGTGTGTTTATGCCCCAATGGGCTTAAGTATGGGCTTACAAGTGGGCTTGAGGCCCGACCCAATACTATTAATCATACGCTTACTTTCTAACTACGAGCCATGCTATACTAACAATACACGGGGGTGACCGAGTCTTTTTCATAATCCTAACATCTCCCCCTAAGGGAGGTCACCCCATAAAAGACAATTTGAATAATAGCATTCTAGTTCTTCGACCTTCTGTCTGTTAGATCGTAGACCTTTATTCTCATTCATAAGAGATTCATTGTACATTGATGTAGTAATACTTGAGAATTGACCCAGTAGGCTTATGCGACTTGAGCTTTCATATTGAGATCATCATCCATCATAAATCTCTTGATCATCCTTCTTGTAGTATTATTACCTTCCATGGAGTTTTTTGACCTTCGGGACCGCATGCTCACACTTCTTGATCTGACATTTCTTTTCAGAGTAGCGGAACTATTTGTATGGTCTTTTGGTTGTCATGTTGATCATTGGATATAACACAATAAGTGTGATCTGGCTGTGATATAGACCTTCATGGAACATGTACTCCATTTCCATCATAACTTGATCCTGTAATAAAACAGTTAGCAATAAAGTGTGTGGACGAATTTGGCTTTGTCATTCGCCCGAGTATGGTTGGATTAACCTTCGGATCCGTGAGGACCGACCTGTGATCAGGTGATATCACTTACTAATAACCTCCTTGACAGGATTCTAGTTATAAAGTATCAGATCATCTGAAGTGTAACCATCAAATCCCATACTTGCCTGTTCTCTGTATCGGAACGTCTCAAAGTAGACAGCACGATAAGAGTGAATCGGTTAGTTACTATCTTACCGATTAAAGATAAAAAATTGATTTGAAAATCAATCGACTTGTTACTTGAGAAAGTATTTTTGTGACACATCGATAGTGTTTTATAGCACAAAATCAAATTTCATCAGAAATACATTTGTTTTGAAAGATATACACAGTCAATGTGCTCAAAAATCAGTTGTTGAGCACATCGAAAGGTTTTCCAAAACGATCCGTCAATTCACAACCTGGAACAAGTTTGATTCACAAGGAATCGCACCATCGTTGCTTTCCATTTGTCACAAGTTTAATCCATAGTGGATCTCACATGTCACCTACCAAGAGCTTGTTTGATGTTGGCTCTAGAAGGATTTCCATCTTCATTGTGAGTACTTTCGTATCACTCGGATGTTCTGGCAATACCACAAGGATAATGCGAAGGACTCTTAAAATCTTTACTTGTTATCACAGTGTGTGAGAAACAAGCACATTATGGATAAGTGTCCTAACTAATTTTGGAATTGATCACAAGGCTCTAGACTCAATATTGCATTTTGGTTATTAGTGGTCGGAGGCAGGGAGCTAACTAGCCCACCTATTCAATAATGACTAACTCGAAGTATTAGAGAGACGGTTAGAATTGTATTGTCTCCTTGAGGAAATGAACAAGAATCCTTTGATGGGATCTTGAGTAGCTATGAAGGGTTGTGCAGCGTATCACTGGGTCCATGATACGTACCTCAATGTCAGAAAATCAACCATGTGATTCTGACAGCATATGTATTGACCCGGTTTCTGCCTAATGTTTAAGGAGGGTTGCTTTCTTTTCACCCTTTATCTTAACATTTCTTTTTCATTCTTCAACCTCTTCAGTGCTTACCGAGACTTCATTACTAGAACCTTGTATGTTTTTATTCCAGACTATCTACTATCTCAGTCCCGCCAATTCCCTTATTCTCACATAACTCCTTTTGTAATCATACCTAAGGACTTCTACACTAACTAGGATTGTCCCTGGGTAGATCCCTCCGGTTCTGGCGGGATTGTGGGAGCGAGTACCTAACCTTACCATCCTTATAACTCCTGATAAGTTGATTACAGGGTCGGTCTTAGGTATTACCAACATTAGCCATCATATACATTCACTCCCCTTAATATGTGCATCGATATCTAAAGAGGTTTTAGCACAAATGGAGGAGCCTACACTTGAAGTTTAAAAAATCACATTTTATGTCCATATTGCATAATAAAATCACATTTTCTCCCCCGAGCAAAAAATTTCAAATCCGATGAGATTTTGGTTCTCAATTTGAATAATAAGTTAGGAAATTTTGTAGAAAGTTGTCCGGTTTACATAATCCGATAAAAACCTAAGTGTTAACTATATACAAGCCAAAGTTTACGTTTCCGTTCCACCAGACAAAGCTTTCCAGATTCCGAAAGATACGTCTTGTCTTTAGTCATTTCTGGATGGCGAACATGAAGTCCTTGCTTCTGTCAACATCTTCATCGTCAAAAAAAAAAAAAAAAAATTGGGAACGAAAGAAAAAAAAAGGGGGAAATAAAAAAAAAAAAAAAAAAAAAAAAAAAAAAAAAAAAATTTGGCGTTCATACCCTGAGATTAGTCCCGTTTGTTCCGGAATTGTGAGGATTTTTATCACCAAGTTGAACAAGAAAGTGATTAGCCGTGATCATGATTTTCTTTCCAACTGAACCAAAACCTATAAGCTTAACGGAGAAGCAGTTGATGTATATAAGACAAATTATCAAACGGTTTTGGCTCAGTTGGTCATGTGTTCGAGTTTGAGCATGTGCTAACTTTTGTAGGTGCTTGATAGGTTATGACAGTTGGCAAAGCTATTCTTTGTGTGGTGATAATAATAGGTGCTAGAAGACACATTTTTTAATAAATAAAGACAAATTTGTGGGAAAAATGCTTTTGTAGTGCATAGTAAGTATGATGTCATTGTCATGTAGAGAATGTAGATTTTATTTTTTGCAATCATGGATTTTATTTTTATTATTGTGATGATTTTTTTGTGTTAGTGATAAATAAATATTGTTGTTGATGTGAATGTGACTCAAGAAGTAATTGAAATGTTTGTTTGGTGTGATACGATTAGTGGGTGTTGCTTTCTATACTACAACAAGACATGCCATTCTCTGATTTTTAATGACATGATTAAAGAAATAGAATAGATATTATTAGTGATTCATTGTGGAAAATCTTTATTGTATCAAAAATAAGTCATACTAAATTAAGATATGATACTAAGATTGCAAATAGAATTAAGTCATACTAAAGAAACATATGATACCAAAATTGCAAATAGAGTTAAGTAATCGTATTTTCCGTTCCAAGTATTCAATGTAAAGCTTTTGATGCATAAATTGCAAGCCACTGTAGGGCATTCGGGAACCATCTAGCTAGACGAAAACCTTCAAGGCTTTTGTATGGAACCTCGACCAAGTGGAGAATCATCATGACATTGTATCAAAAATAAGTAATTTGCCATTCAATCACCGTGTAAAGCTCCCTGTTTGTTAGCTTTATGGATAATATTAACCGACCCAACTGATACTCTCGCTTATGTATGTCATCGCCTGTTATAATTCAAACGAATAAATTAATTTATAGAAACACTAGCAAAAAGACATTATTTTGGAATATACCGTTGTCTGCCTCATTATTTTGACTTCTAACTACCCTTTGTAACATCAAAAGACTGTAAAGTAAGACTATGTTCTTCACCTCAGCTTTACGGGTGCCTGACACTTTCCTTTAGCTTCGACCAATTTATCTTCTTGGCACAATTTGAGCATACGTGCACACGTCCACACCTACATTAAACATTCACAAAATTTAAATAAAAATAGTAACAGGCTTTCTCAGATCTGTTATGACGTACAAATCACTATCTATATATACCTGTCAGAAGAAAAATCATAACTACTGTTGTCACAACATAGGAAGCAAGTTTCGAGACTATCCTCACCTGAATTAGTTCATGAGTGAGATGAGAAAATGAAAAGAAAACAATAAAACTACCAAAAGTTTTATGTAATAATACAGACCTGAAGTAGATAATCGACTTAGAGCTGACCAAACCTCTTGTTGCACTGAGCGTTGCAACTCATGTTGCATCTTCATGCAAGTCTCCAATGTGTTCTGCAAGCTATTCATTTGTTCTTGAAGCCTAACCATGTCAATACGCAGGCCATTTATGATCTCCCTTTCCTACAGATCAACAATCAGAGTTGGTTCGAACCAATATGCAAAAAAAATCCAACGATTCAATATAACTAAAATAAAAACTCACAGTTCCTGAAAGCTGTGGGATGGCTGGTGGCGAAGAGAGAGCACCTTTTGTGCTCTGAACAGCCTGGCTGACACCATCATTCTCAAATACACTCTCTTGTTGCTCAGATTGTGATGCTTGTTCCTTGCGTTCAACATGGGATGGTAGCAGCTCATCCAGTCTCAAGCCGAAACCATTTTGAAGAAGATTGGAGACTCTTCTTCAGTTCGAAAGCTCTCGAAGTTCAGCAGTATCATAATCGCTTTCAAGTTCCAAAGTTTGTTGTGACAGATTGAAATGATGAGTCTCCTGACTCCTATCATCTAAACCATCATGGTACTGGCCACTCCTTTCAACTGTTTCATCAACTTTTCAGTGTTGTGGTAGCTCTGCACCTCGTTCGTATTCCAGAACTCGATGCCTCTCTTGACTGAACAGATTGTATACGTGTTATCTTGCAACGAATACATATCTTAAAAATCTACCTTATCAGCAACAACTTGCAACAGAATCATAGCGTTAACACAACACCGAAACATATTTAACAAAAAAATGAAATTATTATACCTGTGCAAAAGTAAAAACTAAAAAATATAAACAATAGATTAGGCCATATAACTTCGTAACACTATTATTTAACCACCTTTCATTAATAATAAATCTTCCATAAAAAATACTAGATATTTTTCCATCCACAAAAAGACGTCATTAGCTTTAATTTCAACAATAAGACCCCCGAGTCATTAGTTTAAGTATCTGTAAATTCATATAAGTAATATTTTAACGTAAAAAGCTCCATACCTGAGGAGGGTTTACGATGAGCAAAATTTCGTTACTGGTCCCAATCCTCTAACAACAATCGCTGAATTTCTTTTTGTCCTTCCAATTTGAAAGCTTTAATCAAATCAAAGATCATAACTGCCATATACTTACAACCTTTGGGGAACGCGACTTTCTTAAAAACGCTTGTTCTCTATAAGAGACTGACCAGATTTCCCTTGCGCGGGCATTTGACATGTCTGCTTTTACATCAAAAGAAATTTAGTCCCATAAATACTCATTTACATAAACAAAGTCGTAAACATAATCTTTGAAATCTCATAAAGTACATCACCAATACTGAGTGATAGCCCCATTCCTGTTGATGTAGACTTGAATAAGAATTCTCTATAGTATCGACACTTGCCCAAGTGGAGAAGCTAAATCAGTCGATCTCTCCAAACAATTATCCTTTAGAACAGGAGCAGGATTGGGTACGAGCCCTGAACTGATAGGTCCAGGCGTCAACAGGTTAGGAGCGGGTCCTGGACTGGATTGTACAGGAGCCATTTGCTCAGTCAGCTCATCGAATTGAACGTGAATAGTTTCCATGATTTGTCGGGTTCGCTTGTTGTAGATTCTGTAACCTTTTCTGCTCGGTGCATATCCAATGAAAATTCCAATATCAGCCCTTGGTTGTAGTTTTCCAAGATTCTCACTATCATTTGTAGGGTAACAAAGAGCACCAAAGACCTGGAAAAATGTGAGATCAGGCTTCTTATTGTGTACTAACTCATATGGGGTTTTGTCGTGACGTGTGTGAATAAGGGAACGGTTTTGGGTGTAACAGGCAGTAGCCACAGCTTCAGCCCAAAGAAACATCGGTGCCTTTGAGAAGATTAGCATTGTCCGAGCTGCCTCGACAAGAGTTCGGTTCCGTCTTTCAACAACGCCGTTCTGCTGTGGAGTCCTTGGCACTGTCTTTTGGTGAAAGATTCCAACGCTTTCATAGTAATCATACAGAGTCTTGTTAACAAATTCAGTTCCATTGTCGGTGCGGATGAATCTGACAATCTTGTTGAGACCGACTTGTATCTGCTTCAGAAATTTGATGACAACCGTTGGAGTTTCATCCTTTGATCTCAAAAACTTGACCCACGTAAACCGAGAGTAATCATCGACGATGACCAAGATGTATTTCTTCCCATTAATAGTTTGCACACGCATCGGTCCACATAAATCCATATGAAGGGTGTTTAGAACTTCCAAATTGGTGTTTTCAGTTTTGGGTTTGTGGGTATGCTTTTTGCTCTTTCCTAATTGACATGCAGAACAAAGGTGATCTTTTTCAAACTTCAATCTAGGTAAGCCTCTGACAAGGTCTTTTCTTGCAAGATCATTGATGGTACCGAAGTTCAAGTGATTTAAACGTCGATGCCATAACCATGATTTGTGCTTGGAGGCTTTGGATAGCAAGCAAATTGGGGAGGACTTCATCATGTCTTCAACAGAAATAGTGTATAAATTAGAACCACGGGAACCTTTAAGTAATTCAACACCATCCGTATCACGAACATAACAAGAATGCTTTCTGAAGGCAACTTCTAAATCCGAATCACAAAATTGACCGACAGAAAACAAATTATGCCCCAGTCCTTCCACGTAGTATACCCTGGAGATTACACTGTCACCAATGACATAGTCTCCATAACCCATAATCGCACCAAAGTGATCATTCCCGAATCTAACTGTCCCGATAAACTTTTTCACGAAATTCATGAGCCTTGAGCGATCCCCCGTCATATGTTTTGAACAGCCTGAGTCCAAATACCAAAGGACGATTTGTACGACCTGCATTTGAAAACAGACGAAGATGGAGAGTTTGGAAAATTGGATCCCCAATGTTGGTTGGGTTCCGATTGGTTAGCACAAGCAATGGCTGACATTCCTGTAAGTTTAGTGAACCTAGTTAAAGGGCACTGATCACTTAGGGTGAATGTTCTTCCTGTGGGTCTCCATTGATAACCAACATTGTTAAGTGTTTTGCCAGTTGGTTTCCAAATTTGTTTGATACGTTTAGGTTTCCACACTTGTGTAACTTGCTTAGGTTTCCAAACTTGCTTAGCATGACGCACATTATTTTTAACATTGGGGGATGCATTCACAGAGTCCAAATAAGTAACCACACACATATCATGATTAGCTGAAAATAAACATTTGTTACATGTTTGGCACACAGAATGAGAATTCGAATTAATTACAGTACGCTTAGAGCTAATACTAGAATCAACACGATTCGTGGTTTTCAGACTGGATCTAATTGTCCTAAGGTGGTCTTCTACTTTCTTCAAGCTGACACTTTTAGCTGGCGGGATCCTATGTTTCTTGAGTATGCTCCTAGGCTGAGATCCGCTAGCATTAGTGCAACTGTTTACTCCTGTAGAAGGAGGCACAGAGACATTAGACTTCTGAGTGTGCATTGGCTCTACATGTTTGTGTGTAGTACTACTTGATGTTGCAATTTGGTCCTCAAAGGTAACTTGCTTTTTCCTAGGGGTGTGTGCATGCTTCTTATCTTGTTGATTGAAGACCTTTGGACAGGTGCCAAACACATATTCTAATAGTTCCTGAGAATGCTTAGTGTAACGGCAAGCAAATGCTAGTGATCTATCTAAAGGTCTTTCAACTTTGGCTTCTTCCACTATTTCGCGAAGTGTGTCTACACTTTCCTTAAGATGCCTGAGATAAACTAGATGAACTTCCCTATTGTTCCTATTGCGAGGGGGAATAGGTTCAACATCTATAGCATACTTTCCTGGTGCAAGTACGTTTGGTTTAACCTGATTTGTAGTGACACTTGAGACCGGATTCTGGAGTTGGACTTTTAGACTCTCATTTTCATTGTTAAGGGCAGTTATCTGTTCTGTATGCTTAGCACGCGTAATCTTGATCGAATCATACAGTTCCTTGTAGTGCTGCTTAATCTTTGCATTTTCTGCCCTAAAAAGCTCATTTTGTTCTTGAAGACCATTAACCTTTTCAGTTAATTGTGAGATCTGAAAGTCTCGGGCCCTAAAATCAAGTGTTCGGTCTAGTTCACTACGGGTCTCCTTAAGTTGAGATATTTGCATTTTCAGCTTTTGGATGACGTTGTCTTTTCCTTGAAGTGAAGCTTTCATTTGACCGATTACAAAAACGGAGTTAAAATCAGGAGTATCATTAACGGATGAAGACGGTTTATTCTGAAAACTATCTTTAAGGTTTTGATACTTTAACTGTAAGTTCAGGTGATTTACCTCAAGATTGGAAAACCGGTTTAAAAGTTCGTTATAATTATCCTTATGGATATTATCACGTAAATTAGAAAGCTCTGCTTCAAGTTCCAGACAACGGGCTTTGACAACATTATGAGCCTTTTGCATTTCAGTAAATCTAGATACATTAAGCTCAGAATTCGATGCAACATAAAACACTTCTTTAGACAAACCATCAGCGATTATATTATCATGTTCAATAAGAAGGTTTTTCCGTTCAATCTCATCATGTTTCCTATCAACAATACTTTGGTCAAGTTCAGCTTCCAACTCATCAAAGGCATCACTCATTTCTTTAACTTCTTTTGTTAGAGCTTTTTGAATGCCCTCAAAATGTTCTTGAAGAGTTTTGAAAAATGGAATGACCTCCGTGAGGTAACATGTCTTGGTTTGTTCAAAACCCCTTTCCCCTTCAGTGATCCCAGTTGGTGTGATTCTCTTTTTACAGGTTTTCTCAAATTCGGAAAAAAGTTGTCTAAGTGTAAAAATGTTAATTTTCACTTGACTTTTGGTTGGAAGCACTCTGGGGACAAGCGTTGCAGGTGTATTTGGAGGATACACAGTCAACGCTTTGATTGGTCTGGTGTTCTGCTCTTTGAGAGCTTCAGCTTTCATCTTAACAATATCTTGAGACCAAAATATTTGTTCCGGGGTCAGTTGTTTCTGTGGTGTGAAGGTCGCTAAAAAATTCTCTTTCGAGTAATTAGGCGGTGTGATATTGACCTTATTATCCACACATTCATTAGCTTTCATTTTATCATGCATTTTCTTCCTAGAAATTTCAGTAAGTTCTAGGGTCTCCTCCCCGTCACGTACTACGGCCGGTGCATGATTGGGTGTGACAATTACATGACCACTATACAGGGCAGGCTGAACTTGCCTTGCACGATGTAGACATAGGGGGTTCTTGTAGCCAATAGCTACCTTATTCACTTCATCATAATAAGACCTAGGTTTACACATCATGTGAACTGTTTGAATAGACTGGCCTTGTTTGAATAATTTATCCTCGACCTTATCTTTTAAAGCTTTTAAGTCCAAAAATTCTTCAAGGTATTTATTTTCTTTCTGATTAAAATCCTTTTTCAAAGATGTAACTTCATCTACCATTAACTTGTTATGTTGGATGGTAGAGGCAAGTTGCAATTTTACAGAATGAAGTTCCTTTTTCAAATTCTCTTCCTTAATATTACGGTCACATATAACTATTCTTAGTTGCTCATCAATCTTTTGTTCTCTTTCTGTTAATTCAAACCTGGCACGTCTTTCATACAGTTCAACTTGTTCCTTATATGTGGCAAGTTCAGCATTTAACAAATTATTAACTACTGTATTCCGGGGTGTATAAGAGACATATAGTACATCAGATTCATGCACATCATTATCTATCATCACATATGCATCATTTGGAACCATAGATGCATTATTTTGTACAACCGGCACAGCGTTGTCCTTTACATACTGATCATAAGGAGTCATATTACTATCACTCGTATAATCGGCATGTGAGTCAACAACGTGGTTTGGTTGTACATCGTCGTGCATCTCGTGTTCTTCATGATGATCACAAACAGCATCTTGATAGTGATCATGGTCATGTACCTCAGATAAGACGTCCGAATCATAAGACGGACCGGCTTCATCATAAAAGATATGCGGGATGGATAGATTAGCAATGAACTTAGTCTTGTGCGTCAGGAGCACTCATCAACATCAGAATCATACGCATCACAGTCATCAGCTTGAAACACATTATCCACATTGAGAGCTAAGTCTTGAACCGGTTGCTCATCCACATCTTCATCAATAGCATTGTCCTGTCCACCAGCTAGGAACAATAACTGCTCTTCATCCAAGACTACCCCATTCTCTTGAGCTTGCATCAGCAACATCTTGTCTTTGAAGTATTCGGAGTTCTGTGGACGCTTGGGTTGAGTGCAGTTCCTTGCTATGTGGCCTACCCCGTTGTAGTTGTAGCACTTAACCTGCCTAGCTTGACCTGGATTAGCATTCCCCACTCTGTTCTGTGCTCCCCCATAACCAGCTGCACCTGTACCCCGTACATTATTACCCTGTCCTCTGTTTTGTCGACCCTGAACATTCTGAACAACAACCCTGCCGTCTTGTAATATAGCTTAATTCCTTGGGTTTGATGAAGTTCTGAGTTGATTGTTTGTTTTAGGAAGGAAGGTTTTGTATGACTGGGTGAGTAAGGCAAGTGTGTTGGTTAAGTTCTCGATTAGGTTGTCAGTTGGAGAAAGTCCCAAGTCAGATTGTAAGGTGTCAGCAAAGTATGGTTGATGATATGTGGTCGGTGGAATTGTTGATGATTGTGAATGATAATGTTGAGGTGAAACATTAGACATCAAGGCAAGAGGGTCAACTGTCTGTTGTGTAAGACGTTCCAACATCATCTTATTCTCGTTGGCATGTGCCTCGTGTTGCTTCAAATAAGCATATAGTTGATCAAAGTTTGAATCCTTTAAGCCTTTGTTAAGTTTCACAGCGGTAACAAATCTACCCCATTCAGGCAACATGTTATTCACAAACTTTGAGTTCAACTGTATTTTTGACATTGTCATCTTGATGTTCCGCATGTCATTAATGAGCTTGGCAAACCTGACATAGTAGTCGTGAATGGTTTCGCCTTTGTTCTGACGAAAGTGTTCAAAGTCATCATACAGTTGTGATTCACGGTCTTCCTTTGTTAATTCCGATCCTTCCAAAAGCATCTTCACATTGTCCCATATGTCCTTTGCATCAGTGTAATGATTAATAAGTGAATAGATATCTTTTGGTAAACCTTGAAGTATGATGTTTGTTGCCCGAATGTCTGCATTGTACCTATCCTTCTCATCCTGTGACAGATCCGAATAGACTCGAGGTCGTTCAGGACCTAGATTGAGTGAACCTTCAGTTCCTTCAGCAACAATTACTCGCGTGGTCCCCATCTGAAATGGTCCTTCATCAATTGACTTTAAAATGTTTACCCCATTCTCCTTACCCCGACAGTACAATCGAATACGTTGTTGCCATGATGCAAAGTCAGTCTTATCAAGCATAGGTGGTCGGGTATCGGAACCGGCACATTGGATGTCCTCTGAAAGATTAGCCATAGTGATTACTTGTGATATGATTAAGTTGATCGATCAATGATTAGTGATTGTATGTTAAAAGTGATGATTGTTTGTTGGATTAGGTGATATGTTGTTTGATTGTGATTTGGTTTGGTTGAATTAATGTTAACTTAATGTTGATAATGAAACTTAGGCAAAAAGCAGTGAAGTTTTGTCAAAAGGCAATGAAGAATATGAGTCAAAACGCAGTGAAGTATTGTCAAAACGCAATGAAGAATCTGAGTCAAAACGCAATGAAGAATCTTGAGATTTGATCAAAACGCAATGAAATCTTGAGACTTGATCAAAACGCAACCAATTAAAAAATTGGGCAGAGTCTCCCCTAGTCAAAACGCAACGAAAGTCTTCAAAACGCAACCTGTAGTCAAAACGCAATCACCAAAACGCAACCTCAAGGTCAAAACGCAACGACCAAAACGCAACCTCTAATAAGACAAAATGCAGTACAATAGTACTATACAAAACTCCAAAACGTATATGAAGAATTGTATCAGAAGGTAAACGAACGAAGAGAAAATACGAACTTTTTTCACCTAAAAATACCTTTTGAATTGTTTTCTTGGGGTTTTCTTTGACACTTGGTCTAGAAGGTTATAAAACTATAAAAAAACACTAACTTTACCTCAAACTTGAGAATCAAGAGTGATCAAGAATAAGACATAAAACTTCAAAAACCAAAATTTTGATCTAATTATACCAAGGGAAACGCAACAAAAATACTAAGCTAATATCCATAGGCTCTGCTACGATTGTTAGATATTGGTAAAAGTTATAAATTTATTATTTCAGTCCTTTCATATCATTAACAGACAAGCAAGAATGATTGGGTTGGCAAATTATTAGAGAGAGAAAGTGAAGTATTTCTAGTGAGGAAATCCAAATGCAAGCTTTGTGATAAAATGAACAACCACCTTTCCATGGTGGAAAGGGTTTAATATACATGAGTGTTTATACCCAAGTGGGCGTGAGTATGGCTTACAAGTGGCTAAAGCGCCCTGGCCCTAATACTATTAGTCATAGCTTTACACATTAGACAACGAGTATGCTTATTCTGATACTAACGGGGTGACTCGCGAGTTTTTTCACTAATCAAACACAAAGATAGCTCAGTCATTTGTGGTTTGCTCACAACGAATTGGTAAGTTTGTTACAACCGTAACCCCCCCACAAATGTTTAGAAAAAACATCATTGATTATGATGGGGAGATCATGTTGCGACGCTGTGTTTTTGGCCGGCTACTAGAGAGGTTGCGAGGGAGGGTGGAGGCGATGATAAGGAAGGCGATGGAGAAGGGGGAAACGAAGGAGTCGGGGGTTTCGCTGAAGTTTACCGGAACATGAGTGCAGGTGAATGGAAAGCCCATCAAGCACAATGGATGGGTCAACAAGACGACCGATGGGGAAGGCTCAACACTTAGATGGGGCAACAAGACCAAAGAGCCAATTGGATGTATGATCACACCGTCCGTCAGTTTCAGTACGTGTCGACCCGCGATAACCTTGAGCCACACCTCCAGATTGATCCATTTCTTGGGTTCGAAGCCGACTACCCTCCTTATGGTTATCAGGGACACATGTCTCACAGCTACACATATCGCCCCTACCCGCCTCAGGATGGCTCCTCTTGATCACTCTTGTTTCATTCTAGTGATATTTTCATTCCTTGTCATTCGAACAATTATGGTTTGTAATAGTTTCTAGGACTTGAATACTTTGACTCTTGTTCCGAATATTTCTATTATGAATTAGCTTAACAAATGTCATGTGTGTTATAATTCTTCATAGTTTGTTTTATTATGTTTGAAGTATCTTGTAATCATGCTTTGTTTGTCTTTAACCTCGTTTTAATTTCCATCAAAGGTATTTTGCAACAATAAGTGTAGGGGAATTTATCCGGCTTTTGAGCCAAGTTCAAACATGTTAAATGAAGTGTTTAGATTAATTCGCTTCAGTTTCGAGTCATATGATTGAATTGTTAAATCTCAGGTTTTATGCAGCCATTTGTACAGGAATTGACTTATGGAATCAAGTTTAGGAAATTTTTCATCAAAAACAAAAATTTCATTTTCATAGACTGTGGAGGCGACGTCACGATTTACACGCGACGCCGTCACCACGACACCTGTGACGGGGTCACAAAAACCCTGACGGCGTCAAACGCCCAGGTCCAGAAAACTTAAAGTTTTTAAATATTTTTGAAAATAAAACTTGCATAACATTTAATATATGTATTCTTTTGTTATAAACTTGCAAAACCTAATGAGTTTAACAATTCTCTCATCCTATCTATCGAGTCGAACCCTAAATTCATGTTGTATATTGGTTTATCGCACATTTTATGCTTGGTGTAGTTGTCTTTGATTACAGGTTATATTTGATGAGAAGAAGCTTGGAAGTTATTAGGAAGTTTCATTGGATGATTCTCGGAGGACGATTTAACCAGTTATTGCATGTTTCTTCTCCATTATTGAGCAAACCAGGGGAGTACTAGTTTCTTTTCCTTGTTTTCTTTTCCTTTTATTCGTTTTAACGGGTACTTTTTATAGACATTAGAGACTAGTTACAACTTAAGTGTAGGGAGGAAATAAGCCGTTGAACTTTCTTCATTTTACATTTGCTTTGTCCTTAAAATGATGGGTAATATATCGAAACATAGCATAAGAGGTCATTTTTACCCAAATTTAAATTTTTTTACGACACATACCAACGAAAACCGAGTATTAATAGCGTCTCATGGATAGGAAATTTTTATGAATAGCACAAATAACCCTCAAAATTCCACCCAAAAAAATAATGTGAGGTTCGCCCTTATATCTTTAGGAATTCGGGTACCATATTGGTAACCCAAGTTGATTTTTTCTTTACTCGGTTTTTGAGTTAAGGTTGTTATGACAGGCGTGCGATGTATATTCTGTAATTACGACAATGTATGCATTGCCTTGTAACCTTTTTCTGGAATGTTGGTGTTAGTAAATTCTTGTGTGTACCGAGAAGTGTATTAAATTCTAGAACTTGTTTTGTGATGCATCCCGAGACCGCATAGTAAGTATTAGGATTTGCTTGATAAGAGGCATTAGGAATAACCCATGTTTTAAACCTGTAATTTTTATTGATGACCACATCGATTAATATAACTATCCCAACCCTTGTCATGCCCTCACTTTTTAGTGCAAGATTACCCCTAGTACAACCTCCAGAGGCCCCATCCTTTTTTCATGGTTCTCGTAATTTTTGGTGGATTCCGGATTATTAATGGAAGAGATGTCACGTTAAACCAATCGTTAAACCAAAAAATGCCTTAGCTACTCTGGTATATAATACTTTAGTACAAGAGCTTGTTTCAGGTTGTTATCATTAGGGGTGTAAACGAGCCGAGTCGAGCCGAGTACTGCCAAGCTCGAGCTCGACTCGAATACTAAAACTCGAGCTCGAAACTCGGCTCGAGCTCGGCCGAGCTTTATATTTCGAGCTCGAGCTCGACTCGTTATATAAAACTCGAGCTCGAAACTCGACTCGAGCTCGATTATTTCCACATTTCATGCTCGAACTCGATAAATACTCGCCATATGAAGCTCGACTCGACTCGATTTATGAAGCTCGATAAGGCTCGCGAGCTTCACGAGCCGAGTATTATGAAGCTCGAACTCGACTCAAAAATATACTCGAGTAGATCGAGCTCAAGCTCGACTCGTTTAGATCGAGTCGATTTCGAGTAGTTTACGAGTCGATCTCGAGTAACTCGCGAGTTGTCTCATCTCGTTTACACCCCTACTTACACCTACACCCCACAACCCTTTAAAAAGACCTCTTAGATAGTAATGAATAATGCTTGCACCTAGCGGTGGAGGTTTGATCCTTTACCAAGCCTATGGTAATTTATATGCTGTGACAGGTAATGAGTGTTGATTTTCCGTTTCCCCCTTATGTTATAATTTATTATACACCCAAGTGAAAGAGAGAATCCCAAACACTTACATGAGATGCTAGTGTATACTTTATGTGCTTTTAATTACGAGGTCTAGAAGGTTGTGTTGTAAAATACTTTTAAATAGTAGGTAAAATGACCCCTCATATTGTTATTGTCTAGGTAGAAAAGCCTATTTGCTTGAGGACAAGTAAATCCCAAGTGTAGGGGTATTTGATGAGGTGTCATTTTATACACTTTTTCGGGGTCGTTTAACCCCCTAAATCGTGTGTTTATGCCCAAAATAGATACGTATTCGTTCCTTTTCAGGTATTTTGCATTTGAAAGGCATTTGGAGGAAATATACGTGACTTAGGCTCATTTGGAGAAGAAACGGACAAGACCACAGACCTACACCAACATTGCTTAAGAATTTCTCTATAGTGGCTGGAAACGGCGTCATAAATACAATGTGACGCCGTCACAACGATGATCAAGACGATGTCACGAGATCCTAAGACGGCGTCAGAGCATACGACCCAGCCCATTATCTAGAATATTCTCTTTCATGACGGCATCACGATTAAAACACGACGCTGTCACAACGATTTTCCTATATATACAAACCCGAATTTAGGGTTTTGAGTGTGTAACTTTAGAATAAAAAGAGGGTACGAACCCTAGTTCGTTTAGTAGCTGTTAGGGGTGAATTTAGGGCCTAAAAACCCTATTGTACTTCCTTCAACTCATGTTTTAATCAAGTAAGGTTTATTTAATCATTCAATATGTCTATGTGTTGTTTGATTCATTTATGTTCTTGTTTTATTAACATGCTAGGCTAAGCCTCCTATTGTGTTTATTTATGATTGTATGAAACCTAGAATGTAGATCTTAGTGGTGTTGCTTCTTATGATGGATGTGCATGTTAGGCCTTAGAAAACTAGCTTTTGTCTGTATCGCTGTTGATATGTCTAGGGAAACATGATTATGTAGAAAGGATACCATCGGGTAACAGTCTTCATACTACCTTGCCCCCTAATATGGTTGATCCACTTTTAATATATTTTACATGCACTTAGTGTACCCTTAGGGGCCTTGTAACAGTCTTCATACTACTTTTCTTGTGCGTTGCTCTAACGGAATGCTAAGTAGACGGCGGGTTCGTGTAATTCGTTCATGACTTAGGAAATAATTACACAGATCATCACAAGTGTGACAAGGCAACAACACTAGGAGAAGCAATCTAGGGAGTAATACATGATTAAATAAACACAGTCTTTTATCTTATTGTTATCACCATTAGTTTAGATTTATATTTAGTTTAATAGTTAAAACCAACCAACCTCTCTAATATATGATTTACTTGCTTTCCATAAAATACAAAAACACAAAAAGAATCTTCCCTCAACCTTTAGAATTCTGATAGACCGTGATCAAGCCTTCCCAACCTATTCCTCGAGTGAACGATAACAACCCCTCGAGTCTTGCCTATACTACTACTACAACGATTAGGTGCTCTGCCTAGGGAGTTGTAAAACTTCTTGTTGAAGTCAAACGACGACTGCATCACACTGGTACACGCAGCAAGAAGGTTGTAAAGATATTTTTAGGCACATACGGTAACAGTCCTAACCAATTCACCTATAAGACAGACACTAACGAAACTCGAAAAATCGGGATGAGTGGCTAAATGGGCAATCGAGTTAGAAGAGCATGACATTGCGTTTCAAAAAAGAGGTGACGAAACACCCAAGGATTTCTTGATCGAAGTGCCCCCTGAAGACAACAGAAAAGAAACAAAAGGCAGGCCAGACACAAAGTCAAAGAAAACAGAGCTAAGCTGCAAATGGAAACTCTATACTAATGGAGCCGCAAGCTTTGACATTTCTGGCGCAGGACTAATGTTGATAGATCCCGAGGGTAAAGAGTATACTTATGCTCTACGCTTCGGATTCGAAACAATAAACAACGAGGCATAATACGAAGCACTATTGGCCGGGTTGCGAATAGCACAAGATATGGAAATTACAAGCTTGGCAATTTTTGTAGATTCACAGTTATTGGTAAATCAAATAAAAGGTACCTACGCAGCCAAGCAACCAACAATTAGAGAATACTTACAGAAGACTAAAGAGGCTTTGAAGGGCTTTGACAGCTATACGATTGAGCACATCTGAAGGAATCAAAATAAAAAAACCGACGCATTAAGCAAGCTCGCGTCAATGACCTTCAAACACCTTACCAAGGAAGTACTAGTCGAAGTCCTATCGAAGAGGTCAATAGAAGAGAAAGAGACCCTACAGGTTGAAACCAAGAAAGGAAAAAGCTGGATGACTCCTATCCATGAGTACTTGGTGAGTGGTCTATTACCAGAAGATCCAAAAGAATCTAGGAAGATCAGGGTCAAGGTACCTCAATACAAGTTTATTAGAGGAAGCTTGTACCGAAGATCCTTCTACACTTCATGGCTTCGATGCGTAGCTTCACCACAGACTGGCGACATTGTAAAAGAGATACACGAAGGTTCCCGTGGCTTCAACACAGAACCACAATCAATGGTGGTTAGAATTACGAAGCATGGTTTTATTTATGTAGTCATGTCAATGCATTGAGACGCTGCAAAAGTGATTCAAGATTGTGATTAATGCAAGGAGCAATCTGCGATAAGGAAAATAGCAGAAAATAGCGCGATAACAGCTGGAAGTGTATGGTCATTTAGTCACTGGGGAGTTAACATCCTAGGACCCTTGCCAACAGCTCTTAGAGGCTTTAAATTCTTGGCAATAGCCGTAGAACACTCTACGAAATTGGTAGAATCAAAACATATGACCACTATAAGCGGAAGGCATGCAGAAAGATTCGTATGGGAATACGTAGTATGCAAATTCGGAGTGCCACGAACAATCAGCTCGAAGGACGAAAAGCATTTCTGAGAAGGTATTTTCGTAGATCTCTACAAAGGATTAAAGGTCACACAATCTTTCTCTCCTATTACGGAGCACATGGAAATAATGAACCATATCGAAAAGCAATTGGCTCGAAGTCAACAAGGATGGGTGGATAATCTTGCTCAAATATTGTGGGTACATAGAACGCTTCCAAGAAATAGTCAAAAAGAGACACCGTTCAGCCTAACTTACGGCTTTGAAGCTATAATCCCAATATCTAAAAATAATGTTGCTAAAGATGATAGGGGAAGAATAAAGGAAGTTGACAAGAGAAGAGAAAGCAATGAGGTAGCTTCAATCAAAGAGGCTTACTATCAAAACAAGCTTCGTAAGCACCACAACGAAAGAAGTAGTCACTCCACTTACAAGATTGGAGATTTCATTTTGCTTTCGCAAACCAACATAGGAAGCCCGCAGACATGGCAAGGCCCTCACATGATAAGTGAAGTTCAAGAAGTGGGACTCTATAAAATTATCGATGCATCCGATCACTCGTTGATTCAAACTGCAAAAAGTACAAGCCTTCGTAAGTTTTACATGTAAAACTTACCTTTTATAGTCTTTCTTATTTAAACAAAAGTCATTGTTTCGACTATTTGAAAAAAGTGTAGCAAGCTAAGTGTTCATATGTGAGATGATGTAAATCTTTCTACACTACTAATGAAACGAATTTACTCTAAATATTTTGTGACGATACTTATAACAAAAGATATCAAGGCCACACTTGAGCCTCATATTATTAAGTTCAATGATGAAAGGATGACGTAAGGCCACACATGAGCCCTACGAAAAATGAACATCCAAAAAATTCACGTTAACTTTCCCCATTGCTTCTTTTGAAGCCTTGGGGACATAATGAAGCGGGTCGCAACCTTTCATTTTGAAAAATTAACAACTAGTCGATATACTAAGGCCACACATGAGCCTTCGCTTGATAAAGTGTGTTATTATTAACAAAGATAAGGGGTCATACTATAGTCTCCTAAATCCTCACATAAGAGGAACACAAACATATAACAAAATTTAGGACCCAGTCCCTATATTAAACGTTAGCCAAAAAGGCCAACATACGCTATTCAAACAATGGCCTACACGAACCATTGTTACAGATAAAAATAAATTGTCTTAAGGCCGAAGCCTGAGTCACACCAAATTGTTTAAAGGGTACATGCCACCTTTAAGGACTAAATTATCACCTACATGGTAACCTTCATTCAACCTAGAAAGATGATGGCTTCACAACAAAAGTATCAGCAGGCGGGGACATCATATTAGAGGCTGGAATAGAGGATGAAGTAGCTTTCTGGGAAGAGGTAACAAGAGCTCGAGTCTTTGAGGGAGCAGGCTTTTGAATGGATGGAGGCTTCTTTGACAATAAAACTTCAACAGGAGCTGAAGGATCTGCTATAAATTATGATAACCAAGGAAAAGTCACAGTAGCAAGATCATTACCAGCCTGATTGTGCTCCTTCTTTTATAAAGAATGATAGCCTTTCACCTTTGTCAAGTCGAAGGGTTCCTTCATTGTAGCAACCTGCTCAAAAGCCTTACATCTCCTATAAACGATAGCAGAAGTAACAAGCTTACCAACTAAGCTATCTAAATCATCACTATGGATAAGTTCCATAGCAGCATAAGGAAATACTTTTGAGACAACCTCCATCGTATCACGCCTCGCATCATTAACCTCCTTTCGGAGAGATAATTTGACAGCCTCCAATCGTGCCTTCTCAGCTTCCAGCGACACAACATGTGACTCCAAGGAAGAAAGGTTAGCTTGGTAACCTGCCCACTTTTGGCTCTCCAACATCATCCAATCAAGATTGGCTTTGTGTTCTTTCGCTTCGGAAGACAAAGTGGATATCTTCTCCCTTAAGGTAACCACAGTTGGGTTCTTCTCGAAGTCGGACATGGCAGCTTCACACTTGGCTCGGAGACCCTCAGACTCTTCCTCTCGGGCTCTCTCTCTCTCTTTCTCTCTCTCTCTCTAATCACGTCACACTCACCTCTAAGCTTCTCAATGACTCCCAGCAACTCATGAGATCTCCTATTCACGACATTATCAATAAAAGCTTGTCGAGCATAACAACGGTCATGAATATCTAACAACTCCAAGTCCATATAATTATCTAGATGGTTTTTCCAATCTGGAGGAGTAATATTTAAAATCTTGAGATGACAAGCAGTAGCATCTTTAAGCTCTGGAACATCAGAGAGGCCTACAAAACAAAAAAGGAAATCAAAAACAATGGGTACGCTCCTGATGCAGCGAAAAGAATAAAGACAAACTCAAAAGATGGAAGTTTACCTTCATCTTCATCAGATATTGTTAGAAAAGAGACATCATCCTTTGAAGCGGAAGTCTTAGCACGAGTGGCACAAGCAGTCGAAGATCTAGGAACAAGTTTCCTCTTCACGGGAGGCATGGATGACCCTCCCCTAGTCTTGTACTTCCTATTCTTCATACGAGCAGCTACACTTCCAGGATGCACAACAAATAATTCACGTTTAGGGCTTCCTCCAGAATCTGCCGTAGCCTTAGTCGGCTGCAATACAGGCTCCTCGTCAGTCATAAGAGGTTCTATATTAACCGACATGGATGGGGAACTAGTACAAAAGGCTGGAGAAGGTTCTTTGGGAAGAAAGGATAAGTCCTATTCATCCTCAGCATAAACGAAGTTCCTAAAAGCCATTTTTGCCAAAAGAAAAAGTAAATCATATATCAGCATAAAAGAAAGACAAGAAAGGAAATTGGAGAGATAAATACCCTGGCCACCCACTAAGATCGCAAGTCATTATTGGCCATGTTCCCACGAAGATTGGAGGCCAGCCAAAAAAGGATGGGATCAGGAAAAACACGAGCGCTCGTAAGATAACGACCAAGGCGTTGAAATATGGGGTTTTGCTCAATATCGGGGCGAAGCTTATCTTTGTAAGATTTTGAATCATATTTGTTTTGTTCAAGAAGAAGTTGTGGGTATTTAGCAGCAACGATGGAGTTTTGAACATAGAAGAATTGCTATTTCCAACCCTAGATACGGGTAATGACTTTGGGAAACAAATAAGGAATGTGCTTCTCAGGCCTTTTGGCGAATGTCAACCATTTACCTGCCCGACACAAATTAAAGAACCCTCAAAAGAGCTTGACGGTGGACTCACAACCATAAGCTTTGTACATAACAACAAAGGTAGTAATCATGGCACAACTAAAAGGGTTAAGCCTGGATATATGAACTTGAAAATATTCAAGAACATCATAGAAAAACTTAGTGAGAGGCAACCTAAGATTGGTAAGAGAAAATGAATGGGTGTACAGTCCAACATATCCGGGAGGAGCATCGAGAACAGTTTTGTTAGATTTAGGAAGAATCACATGGTATGAAGAAGGAATGGAGTAGAGCGTGAGGAATTCATTGAACTCTTCTTCAGAAAGTTCGCAAGTTTGAATGGCTATAGAATCTTTGGCGCTCATAGTGAATATAAAGACGATTATTCTATTACCTTAGAGAGGGTTGCATAGAAAATCGAAGAAAACAAGTAGAAAGGAAAATAGGACGATAAAAGGAAGAGAAGAGATTAAGGAAAAGAATTTATAGTTGGTGAGGAAAGCCTTAACAGCCGTCCACGTGTAGGATGTGGTAGCATTATCTGGATTTCAAACAAGTGTTAAAAATGGATGTGAAGTGCGCGAGAACCAAGGTTGACTCTTGAATGATCTGCATTTAAAGCTGTAACTAACCCTATGGCAAGTGGCTTACAATTCAATGTTTGAAGCACGCCTGTTTGGTTCTTCAATAGATGATTAAGATTTGGTCTCAAAAAGTCAAAATTAATGTATTCTGAATGCATCCATTACAGTCAACTAGGGGGCTTGATGACGTACCCTCCTTTTTGACTCGAAGGTCTTCCCTTCGAGCTCGAATGAGATCCTCTTCCCAATTATACTATGGGATCTTCGAATAGTTTCAAGTGGCATAAAATCATCTTCGGGATGATTACCAATAAGGGAATCCGCCACGCGAAGACCTACACCCTTCGCGGGAGTTCTTTGACAAAACTAGGGCAAAGGTCTAGCTAAGTCAAAACCCACGTTCTCCATCTTTACCAAATCTTTCCCGCCAAGGTAGAGATCGTGGTACACAGTTCCTAGAATCACCCCTTAAATCGTGAGACGCCCCCACGTTCACCGGTATTTGTGCTAGGCCTCGTTCCATCTTTCACACCTATAAATAGATGGCAAGGTCTCCAGGTATGAACAACACTTTTCATACAGACTCATTTTACCTTACTTTACGCTACAAAGCACATAGGTGATTCGCAGGGACACCCCCTGCACTTCACTTAACGTAGTGTTTCCATTTGTGTTGACACATGTTATTCAAGACTTGGCAATCGAACAATCACCACAAGAACTCTTCGATCCCTTTGAAGCCTAATAGTCCCCATATTTGCACAATCAATTACAATGTCAGGTTCCTTCTTTATTGAAAAGAATTGGAATTGTATCATATGCTGAAATATCTTCCATTTGGAGAGGATAAGAGTTAAGAGATATGAACATCTTCAGTTTTATGAGGTTATCAATGAAATTGGTTTTCATTGGTGTGTTTGTTTGTTTTTTTAAACTGATCATCATTTTGAAACGGATCATCATTTTTTATCATTGTGATCAATTTGATCATTTTGACCATATTGGTTATGTGAGATTTCTAATTTAATAACAGTGGATTTTTTCATAAGGTTTTATGAAGAATTCTTAGTTGTTAAAAGCATTTCAGTGTTCATGTTGTGGAACATTTACTTTCCCTCCTTTTTTGAAAACTATACCATAACCATAACCTTCAGTGGTAAATGTGGAGTTATTTCCATACATTCCTTCAGGTCCTGGTACATCCCATATTTATGCAGGTAATATATGTTTTGAATGACAGTTGTTCAAACGTGATAAAGATTCCTTGATGTTACACTGCACAAAATAGGATCAGGATGGTTAGTTTTGTTTAGAAACCCACCTTTTAGTGGGAGTCTTTGATCTTAGAGCACTTGATGATTCAGTCTTACTTGCTTTAAGAGACTCAACTTTCTTAGCTTGAAGAGCTTCTCTTTTCCTAAACAACTCAATGTCATTGTGATCAGATGTGGTATGAACATTGCTACCACATGTTTTACAGTTCTTTGTGACATGTTGAGGGTTTCTAGGTTTGATTCCTCTTCTTAGAGAAATAATCCTATTATGACCATGAGTATCATGATCATAGCTTCCACGTATTTCACATATGGGATAGTATACACAATCATCAAATTTATGATCACTATATCCACAATGTATGCAGGAAGGAAAAGGTATTGCTGGCCTTATAGGTCTGGATCTTGAGGAAGATTCACCTTGACTAGTATGATACTGATTTATATTCATGGAAGACATAAATTCAGCATGATCACATGTTCTGTGATTTTTTTCTCTTGCACTTTTTACAAAACAAGACTTCATAACAATTCTCAAAGAGATGATTGTTTTGTCCACACAGTTCACAATTCATTTTTAATTGAGTTTTGTATTTGTTTTGAAGTGCATTAGGAGGAACATGTTAAGAATTCTTGTTTCTGAAGTAAGATGAATTATTCTTGCTAATTTGTAATTTTAGTTCATTATGTTCTTTCATTACAATAGCCAAGGGAGGATCATCTTCCATTTTCACATTTTTTTAACTTACCAGCAAGAGCTGAGTTAGTTTTAGAAGCTAAAGAACCTTTGTTGCCTCTAGCAGGAGCTGAGAAAGGTTCATTTATTATGATACCTTTTAAAGTTTCAGCTTTGAATGTGGATTTTGACTTCAAAATTAATTTGATAGTCTTTGGTCCAGAAACAGGTTCAGCACCAGTCAGCTTCTGCGTTGGAGGAAGGGGGTGCTACAGACTGAAGATTCATCTGTTGAATCATAATCAGTCGCTGAAGAGTCAGGGACAACAACTGAGTGGTCAGTTGTGTTTATTTGTGACTCATTTGAGGGTACCTTACGAGTATCGTGATTTGACAGAGTAGAATCTTCATCTTCAGATAACTTAGATTTATTACTACCAGTAATAGACACTTCTGAGTTATCTGTTGAAGACTTTACAAACACTGGGTCTTTTGGCCAAGAGCTGGAGGTATCTTTAGTGAGTTGGTCAACTCCCAAGATTTTCTTCTTTTAAGTAGGAATTTGTTCACGGATACACTGATTAACTTTATTAGAACTGTTTAGCCATGCTTCTGTAAAAGATGTAAGCTCTTTCAGTTCATTTCTTATGTTTTGATTCTCTTTGAGAATCTCAGTGTTTACATGCTGCATGGTAAGAATATCAAGCTTTGCTTGCTTTAATACCAAAAGCTGTTCTTTGCATGTATTTAGTTCTTGAACAAGATTTCTATGTTTTGACATGAGATTGTTTCTTTGTTCTTCAACATAGTTTAGATCAATACACAAATAATCTACAAAGGATTTTCTATCATCATTATCTTACATTTCAAGAAGAGTGTGTACCTTTTTCATAGAGATCTTAATCCATTCACCATTTCTGGCACTTTCTTTTCTAACAGAAACTCTTTCTTCATCAGCAAGATCTATAAGAGCTTTAACTTCAGGTACTTCATTGTCATCAAATGACACTTCTTCTTCATCCCAATCATATGATTCAACAATTAGACCTTTGTTTTTGCCTGAGGACGAACTGGGAGCTGAGGCACTAGAGCTGAGGAGGGCTAGTTTAGCTTTAACTTTGTTGTACTTGGCTTCAAAGTCTTTGGTATGCCTTGGTTCAGGTTTGTGTTCAGATGAATGGAGAAGTTTTGGTTGAAAAGTTGAATGATATGAAGGAACTGATGTTTTTGACCAGCAGTCTCTTGCAAAATGACCCTTCTTGCCACATTTATGGCATTCAGTTTGGTCAGTTGCTTTTTCACTGCTAAACCTTTGAGTACCCTTTTTGATGAACCTTTTAGATTTTGCTAAAAGAGCTCTTACTTGGTATACTTCTTCAAGGTCATTCATGTACTCTTGACTGCTTCTTGTATCTTCTTCATCATCAGGACTATCTTGAGAGTCCTGGACAATGGAGGTAGAGAAGAAGGCAGTTGATAGTGGAGTTGCAAGGACGAGAGTTTTCTCTTTGTTAGTATCATAAATACTGTTTATAAGGTTTTCTTCATAATTGAGTTTACCAAATAGATAAGCAAGCTCGGATTATTTCACATGATTTGTGTTTCTGAGACTTTGGCAAAAAGCTAGCCACTTCTTTGGTAACCCATTTATAAAACCAGTATTTATCTCAAGCTTTGAAATTTTGATGCCATCGTTTACTAATTCATTCATCAAAGCTTTAAATTTGGTGAAAGTTTGTGTTAGAGATTCACCTTCTTTGAATTTGAAAGTGTTATAGCACACCTTCAGGTCCATGACCCTACTTTCTTTCACATCAGAGGGCCCCTCATAATATAGTATCAGGTCATCCCAAGTGGATTTTGTAGTTAAGCAGTTTATGACAGAGTTCATTTGGTCATCTGGAAGCACAGACATAATGAGACTTTTGAGTCGCTGATCTAAGTTAGCAGCTTTTCTCTCCTCAGGTGTCCATTGTGTCTCTGCTTCCTTTGACCAGCTGCCATAGGGATATAAGGACTGTTTGAAATGATGTTTTCAAATTAAGGTTCAATACCAATGATGTGGCACATGAACCTCTTTTTCGGATCTGATCTCTACACAATTTCTCTTCAAGAGCAACTTCATCAAACTCCAATCTATTTCATGGCTAAAGCTTCACCAACTCAAGCATGGTTATGGCATCGAAGGCTTTCTCATCTGAACTTCGATTACATCACCTTACTCTCAAAGAAAGAAGTTGTGACAGGCTTACCCAGTGAAATATGTCAGGATCAACTTTGTTCATCTTGTGAAATGAGTAAAGCAAAAGAAGTTCAATTCAAGACAAAAGCAGTTCCTAGTTCCAAAGGAAGGCTAAATTGCTTCACATTGGATTGTGTGGTCCAATGCGAGTTGCTGCAATAAATGGGAAGAAGTATATTTCTGGTGATGGTTGATGACTACTCAAGATACACTTGGACTCTTTTTCTACGATCAAGATGAAACACCAGAAGTTCTCATTAGACTTTCTCACGATTGAATTCAACGCAATCTTCAGCTCAAGTTAGTACTGTTTCGTATGACAGAGGCACGGAATTTCTTGAACAAGACACTCCATGCTTATTTCAAAGAAGAAGGCATTGAACATCAAACTTCCACTCCTCGAACTCCTGAACAAAACGGCGTTGTCGAAAGACGAAACCGTACTCTTGTTGAGGTGTCGAACGATGCTTTTCTGTTCTTAGCTTCCAGTACCCTTTTGGCTGAAGCAGTTGCAACCGCATGCTATACTCAGAAACAGATCAATCATTAACCTCTCATGAGAAGAGGCATATCACATCATAAATGACAGGAAAACCTTCAATATACATCTTCACATCTTTGGATGACACTTGCTAAACAAATAAATAGAGATGGGGAATAAAATCTGGATAAAGTATGAAAGAAAAAGGGGATCCATGTGTCATGGTGGGATATTCTACTCAGTCGAAGGGATATCGTGTTTACAACAAGAGAACACGATTGATAGTTGAATCCATTCATATCAAGTTTGATGAAATCAAAGATATGATGTCTGATCACAACAGTTTCAGAACCTCGCACCACAACGACAAGAGATGTCTGTTGAAAATGTCTCTTCAGGCCTCGTTCCTCAAGGACAAAGGCGTCAGATTATGACAACTCTGACCCCGTGCCCCCAAGACAAAATGTTGTTCCTCCAGCAGAAAAGACAGATTCGTCACAACAAGGGTTGGAATTTCTCTTCAGTCCTTTACTTGACGATTAATTACAAGCAAATACACGGTCTCGTGAGGAAAAAACAATGATAAAGCACGAATGCATCGTTTCAAGAAGATGAATTTATCAATCCTTTTTGTACCGGGTACAGAAATTGGTGAGTCTTCCTCACGCACCATTGATAATACGATGTGCATTCAATTTTCAACCACAAAGTCATGATTACGATGGACAAAGAGAGATATCACCATTAGAACAGTTCCCTGGAAATCCTACATGCCAGTTCAAACATAGACGACAGCTTGCAACAAGATCCTGAAATGTGATGTTCGCGCTCAACAGTGAGTATTGTTGAATCCGAAGAATCATAAAGGAGGCAATGGCTGATTCTGCATGGATGAAAGCAATGCAGGATGTACTTCATCAGTTGACTAGACTAAAAGTTGGGAACTAGACGACAAACATTTGGCAAGATGGTTATTAGCTAAAGTGGTTATGGAAGAACATAAGGATGAAGATAGACTGTAATTCGCAACACAATCGCGACTTGTTGCAAGGTTATGCTCAGGAAGAGGGTATTGATTTTTGAGATCATTTGCTCCAGTTGATCGTTTGGAAGCAGGTTCGGATTTTCATTGCCACGCAGCACACAAGTCTTTCCAATCTAATCAGATGGACGTGAAAACGGCATTCTTATTGGTCCATGAAGGAAGAGGTTTACGTGTGCTCTGCCGGAAGGGTTCGTTGATCAAGATCTAGAAAAGTCTACCTTCTAAGGAAAGCTTTGTATGGATTAAATAACAAGCTCCAAGAGGCCTGGTACTTTAATTATTTTTAATGATGAACTATCAATTCCTGATGTCAAGGCTTTATAATGGTACATTGACCCCCTTTTATTCAAGATAAAATACGGGGAGGATCTTCTACTTGTGCAAATATTTTCGTTGATGGGACATAATTTTTGGATCGACAATCCTAAATATTCAAAACTCGGTTGAAAAAATTAATGCACAGTAGATTTTGTAATGTCCTTAATGGGGAGATATGTATTTTCTTGTTTAGGACTTCAGTTCCCACCAGTCCCAAAGGGTATTTTTATCAATCAGGCATAGTACGCTTTAGAAATTCTTGAAAATAAGATATTATGGACCTATTGTCACTCCATTGGTACACCAATGGCTACTAAACCCAATACTAGATGTAGATTTGAGTGGAGAACGTAGAACCAATCTGTTTATCATAGTAAATCGGGTCACTCGTGTAACTGACATCTTGTAGAATCATGACTTAGTGCAAGCAGTATGCCTATGTGCCACGTTATCCAAGCACGACCACTCAAAAGCACCTCAAGGGAGGTTAAAAGATTCTTTAAATACCTAAGGGTACCATTATACATGGGAACTCTGGTACCAAAGGATTCTGGCTTTGAAACTAACAGCATTTTCAGACGTGATCAGCGGTGCATTGATACTCGGAAAAGCACTTCTGAGGATACTTTCCTTGGTGATAAATTGTAAGCTGGATGTCAAAGAAAACAGAAAATGCACTGCAAGTGTCTTCAGCAGAGCGAGTACGTGGCGTTATTGCAAAGTTGTGCTCAGTAATGTGGGATGAGGACACAGTTCAAGTTATGGCTTCATACTTCAACAAAATACCGTTGGGATGGCGACTCTCAGTCAGCAATTGCATTCTCAATGCAACCCAGGACATCATTCGCGAACAAAGCACATCCATACTCGGATTTCACTTCTAAAGAACTGTTGAAAATGGTCTATTGATTTATATTTTGTCAGAACTGAATACCATTAGCTGCATGTTTCGAAAGCCCTTCCTGAGGATCGGTTTAAAGTATCTTGTTAGAAGGTTTGGTATGGAGATGTTTGACTCCATGCTGAACTGGTGGTTCTGACAAATGAGTTGTTGATATCATCATAAAATCACCATGTACAGATTTTTGATAGAAAAAAAAATTAAAAAATAGATAATCAGAAAAATTTCCATAAAGAATTCTCGACAATGTCTCGTGGATTCGAGTACATTTACGTGCTTAGAATGTCTGATTAACTATTGACTACGGGTGTGTAAATGAAGTATTCGAGCGAGAGGTTGCAAATAGTTTCAAACATGCCTCATTTCTTAATTTTCTAGATGGCTTATGTGAAAAATGTTAGTACATTACCCGGACCTTCAAAATAAAGGAAGGTTTATAACATATTCTCACAACGAGAAAATTAACGTTTCTCGGTCTAGGTTCTTAAAAGACATTCAATTTCTTTTAGCATCAAGAAAAAAGGATTGTGTAGTTTCTCAGTGCGCTACCCTTACCGTTAGAAGGGTGAAGTCCTCATAAATTTGGTTTTTCAAAAGTTGGAACACATTTTTCAAGAATTTCTCGATGACAATTCATAATCTTTCAAAATTGTGTGTTCAACACTCCAACCCTTACAATGTTTTCAAAAGACAACAATTTTTTAATTGGTCCTATTTTTGAGGGGGAGTTTTTCGAAAAACAAAGTTTTAATGGCTTTGGAGAGACATCAACAACGACCATTCTTTGTATTCAAACATTATTCAAAATGTTCAACCCATTCATGCTCACCATACTTTCTCCCGCACAGGTTTTCAAGACATATTTTAATCAGAGGTATTTCAAAAACTAAGTGTTTATTATTTAAAATAAGGGGAAGAAAATGTATTAAAATATGATTTATTCGACTCAATGGTGCTAAGAAAAGTTTTTATGGTTTCGATCTTATACCAACAACTTCTTTAATTTCACGCGATTCTGAAGTTAATAAGGTGATTAGGTTAGGATCTAATCTGTGATCAACCAGAACGGAGGAATCTACCCAAGGATAATCCAAGATTGAAATAGCAGTCCTTAGCGTAGGATTGGAGATGATATGTATTATGGGATAATATCCGACAAAGTTGAGTTAACAATGGAACATCACAAAACAGGTGTTAGTAATGACGTCTTGGTATGCATTGAAGGCGTTGTAGAATGAAAAAAGAAATGTATGGAATAAAGGGTCTAAAGTAAAGAATCCTCCACACCACTTAAAGCAGAACCGGGTCAATTCATATGCTGTCAGAATCAAAGTTGATTGCTGACCATTGAAAACGACATATGGACCCAGTGATGCATATTAGCACAACCCTGCCACCATTCGGGTTTCTCCTCACAGAAATGGTCTCATTTGTCATGGAGATACACAAATTATCTATTGACATCTCACTCCGAGATTGTTGATATTTGAATAGGTGGCATAACTGCTCCATCCTCCGAGTACTTAAAACAAAAATGCACTAATCGAGTTCTAGAGCAAAGAAGATCATTCAAAATCTCGTTAGGACACATACCATTTCAATCACTATTGAACATATCAGGTTCACAAGCTGTTATCAAGAGTCTTTAGTACGCAATATCATTATGATATTTGCCAGAACATTCAGAGTGATACTCTTTAGTATTCACAATGACGAATGGAAATCCTTCCAGTGTCATCATCAAACAGCACTGCGGTAGGTGACTTGCGAGATTCTATATGAATCAAACTTGTGACAACTGGATATCGATTTGGTCCAGTAAATGAATTGACGGTTGATGAATTTTGATAAAAACATGACACTCTCGATGTGTTACAAAAACTCTTTAGAGTGACACATCGATTGATTTTCAAATCAATTTTCTCGTTTATCACTAGTAATCATGCAGGTCAAAACAGTGGTAACGACAACTAAATCCTTCAATGCTCAATCTACGAAGACATACTATCTAGAAAGCTCAAGATTTAAAGACAAAGACTTCCGCTAACTCTGATTTAAAGCTTTCAAGATAATGCAAAAGTATGAGCATGTTGGTCAAAGACACAGATACGAAGATGGCCAAAGACGATAAAGACAATGACAAAGGCTCAAAGTCAAGATCGCAAAGCATGAAGGAACAAGCCTACAACAAATAACGAAGACAAAGACCAAGAACACTCGAGCTTAAACGACAAAAGCAATCTCACTGATCTCATGAAGGAGTGTCATCAATGAACTCACTTCGGGGGAGATTGTTAGCCTCAATTTCATTGAGTCAATTAAGGAAGCTCGTTCCCGTGTTCAAGACCTCATTGGGGAGATTGTTAGCATCAATTTTATCGTGTCGAACAAGGAAGTTCGGTCACTCTTCGATGGAGGCTTCGGTCTTTAATTAGTTCATGGTTGTAATTCGTATAATATCGGGAATCGGTCATAGTGAATCTAATATTGAATATGTTTCGGTTTAATACCAAGCAAAACCGAGCCCGGGTCACTAGTTTAATATCCTGCGTGTTCATTTAGCGACGGGGTATATATACTTTTTCTTCTTTAGGAAAAGTAAGTTGTGTCACTTTCCTAAAATCTCTTTCTCTTTTCTCTCTCATTCTCTCTCCTCTTTCTTCTCTAAAACAACTCACTCTTCTTTCTCCTTTCGTAGTTTGATTTCGTGTATGATATATATGTTATATTGGTAATCAGAGCCAAGGTTATAGAGAACTAGGTGGATTGGCCTAGACTATAACCTAAGATCCGTCATTAGTTGCGTATAGGATTTGTGTGTGCGGTGTTTCGCTTTTGTTTGCTTTTGTGTGTTTGCGGCTTAGTGCTTTAGTTATGTCAGTCATTGAAATGTGTGAGCTCAATATGGAATATGACTGGAAAAGGATGCGAATATAAGTATGGTGGCCAACATAGTTATAAGCGTATCACAACTCACTCATACTTATAATGTTGTTCACACAAATCGATGTTGACACCGTAGGGTGGAGTTACGTGTATATCTGGTTATATATAGTAAGATATTCTATATATATGTGTGAGTCTTCCCACTTACCTAACGTTGCCTATGTTCTCCCTCGTATAGATAATGCCGCCAAGGATGAGGACCCGAAGTGCTGGCCGGCCTGCTGCCGAATCACTAGAAAGGGGAACGGGTGAACGGGTTGGTAGAGGTGGAAGGGGTAGAAGACCTAGGGAAGGTAATGATGAGCGTGTTGAGGATTTGAATGGTCAAGAAAATGACCAGGGTTTAAGAGCTAATAGAGGTGTAGAGGGAGTCAATTGGAATGTAGAGGGAGCCAATTGGGGTGCACCTGACTTCTCGACGATCAGTGCCCAGCAATTTTAGAACCTCTTACCCACCATGCTAGCTCAGGTTAGTAACCGAGGAAATGTTGGAAATCAGAATAGTAATGTGGTTAATGATAACATTCAGGAGAACGTGGGGAATGTGTTAGTAAATGGCAACCAGGTAGGTTGTTCATATAAGGAGTTCTTAGCTTGTAACCCTAAGGAATATGATGGTAAGGGAGGTGTTGTAGTTCTTACTCGTTGGATCGAGAAAATGGAGAACGTAGAGGATACGAGTAGTTGTAGTAATGACCAAAAAGTGAAATACACTGCTGGTTCATTTGTGGGTAAGGTTTTAACGTGGTGGAACTCTCATATCCACATGCTAAGCCGGGAAGTTGTTGTTCGTATGTCATGGAATGACTTTAAGTTTATGATGATACAAGAGTTTTGTCCTAGTCATGAGATGCAAAAGTTGGAATCTAAGTTGTGGAATCACGCCATGGTCGGGGCTGGCCATACTACGTATACTGATAGATTTCATGAGTTGGCAAGGTTAGTTCCTCACTTGGTAACTCCTGAGAGTAGGTTGATTGAAAGGTATGTGTGTGACCTTGCTCTACAAATCCATAGGATGGTGGCAGCAACGGAGCCAAAGACTATGCAGAAGGAAGTGCAGATTTTTGGTGCACAGAACAATGAGGCTGTGAGAAATTGATCAATTAAGAAAGTTGAGAAAAGAGGAAATGTGGGGGAAACTAGCAAGGATAAGAATGATAGGGATGACAATAAGAGGACTAGGACTGGGAATGTTTTTGCTACTACTGTAAACCCTATAGGAAGAGAGAATATGGGTACTTGGTCTAAGCGTACCACCTGCAACTCCTACCATGCACCCGGAGGGCCTTGTCGCACATGCTTCAACTGTAACCGCACGGGTCATTTGGCAAAGGATTGTAGAGGTGTACCGAGGAATGTGAATCCTGTCAATGCTAGAAACCTAACTATTAGAGCATGTTATGAGTGTGGCAGTACCAACCATGTCAGGTCAGCTTGCCCTAGATTGAATGGAGCACAAGAACCGGAAGGAAATCGTCCAAATCAAGTTGCTGCTAATAACGGGGTTAAGGGTCGTGAAAACAAAGGGAACCAAGCTAGGGGTAGGGCATTCATGCTGGGAGCAGAGGAAGCTCGCCAGGATCTGAACATTGTGACAGGTACATTTACACTAGTACAAAAAGTGGATTTAGTCACACATGGGCAAAATGGAATGGCCACACATTCACATATTTATGTGACCAAAGGTACCAAAAAAGACACCATTTACTAATTAGTCACACATGAACATTTTTATTGTGTGACCATTAGAACTGTATTGCCACACATTCGAACATCATGAGGCTAAAAGTAACTGGTAATATTGTTTGGTCACATATGAATTTCGAACGTGTGGCCAATACAAGTAAGCTTGAAGCATTGGTCACGATATACATATAATAGTGACAAATATTTGTCACACACTTGAACAATGTGACTAAATGCCACATATGGTCACACTAAACGTTTTGTCACACAAACATAAAATTCATGTGGCCATTGGATGATCAATAGTCACACAAAATACACATTTCTTCAATTTAAACATCATATGGTCACACTTATTAACACTTTTGGTCACTTTATGCTTAGTTGTATGTGACTAAATACCCAAAACAAACATGCTTTGTGTGGCTAAATATTACAAAAGGTCACACAAACATCAAATTCATGTGGCCATTGGATGATCAATAGTCACACAAAATACACATTTCTTCAATTTAAACACCATATGGTCACACTTATTAACACTTTTGGTCACTTTATGCTTAGTTGTATGTGACTAAATACCCAAAACAAACATGCTTTGTGTGACTAAATATTACAAAAGGCCACACTAACATAAAATTCATGTGACCATTGGATGATCAATAGTCACACAAAATACACATTTCTTCAATTTAAACACCATATGGTCACACTTATTAACACTTTTGGCCACTTTATGCTTAATTGTATGTGACTAAACACCCAAAAAAACATGCTTTGTGTGACTAAATATTACAAATGGCCACACAAACATAAAATTCATGTGGCCATTGGATGAACATTAGTCACACATAATACACATTTCTTCTATTTAATCACCATATGGTCACACTTATTAACACTTTGATCACTTTATGCTTAGTTGTATGTGACTAAATACCCAAAAAAACATACGTTGTGTGGCTAAGTATTACAAAAGGTCACACAAACTTCAAATTCATGTGGCCATTGGATGATGAATAGTCATACAAAATACACATTTCTTCAATTTAAACACCATATGGTCACACTTATTAACACTTTTGGTCACTTTATGCCTAGTTGTATGTGACTAATTACCCAAAACAGTGTGGCTAAATATTACAAAAGGTCACACAAACATAAAATTTATGTGGCCATTGGATGAACAATAGTCACATAAAATACACATTTCTTCACTTTAAACACCATATGATCACAAATATTAACACTTTTGGCCACTCTATGTTTAATTGTATATGACTAAATATACAAAAAAACATGCTTTGTTGGTTGTACATTGTTTACGGCCACTAAATTGTACCTATTTAGTCACACAAAAAAGGTAGATACGGACACTAAAGCTTTCTTATGTGTGACAAACTCGAATGCGTGACCGTAGGTGACCTACGGCCGCACGATCTTTTGTCACACATGAAACTTTTCGCGTGTGTGACTATGTGTATATAGTCACACATTTTTGGTGTGACCAATACCACATTTTGTACTAGTGTAGCTATCACTGGTAACGAATGTTATAACATGTCGGAACACAATTGGTTGGGTCTTCAGGGCTAACAACACATACATATGAACTCTTACTGTGCCTTGAATAAAGTGGCATACATACAAGTCTACGTCGCAGTTTCTTGAACTTAGAGTAATTATAATCATTGTCTTATACACACATGAATGTTTACTGTGCCTTGGATAAAGTGGCAATACATACTTGAAACATTTTGGTGATATATATATATATAAATATCATACATGCTTTGAATAATTGCGGTTCAACTTTCATACGTACATTTTCGTGACTATTATAAGGGCTGAAATAGTCATACACACTTTGGAAACCTTTGGATTAACATTTATATTTAATCAAACCTATGAACTCACCAACTTTATGTTGACACTTTTTAAGCATGTTTTTCCCAGGTGAATTAGACGCTTGGCTTACTTGATGTGCACTGGAGTCTAAATTTTACAAGATTTCATTTATGGATTTCTACTTACATACAGATGATCAAATCTCGTTGTGTTGTTTTCAAGGTTTTGATTGTGATGCAATTATGGGACAAATGTTATATCAATTTCAAGAAAATTAACGAGATTACTTTTCAAACGACACATTTAGAGGTCGTTCTCTTGTATCTTGTGCTGTTGTATTATAAAGTAATGCCCCCGGACATATTTCCGCTGTGACACATTTTTAGGGGTGTTACACCTTCGCTATCAATCACGTGACTGAGAAATTGTACCTTCGACAGCCAAAACTCACATTTTAAAAACTTGTTGTACAACTCTTCCTTCTTAAGTAACCTAAGAATTAACTTAAGGTGTCCTTCATGCTCCTTTCTGCTCTTGGAGTAAATCAAAATATCATCGATGAACACAGTCACGAATCTATCTAGATACGGTTTGCATACCCTATTCATTAAATCCATGAATACTGCCGGTGCGTTAGTCAAACCAAACAGCATTACTTGGAACTCGTAGTGACCATAGCGAGTCCTAAATGCGGTCTTGGAAATGTCTTCCTCTCGAACTCTGAGTTGGTGATAACCAAATCTCAGGTCGATCTTAGAGTAGACTTTTGACCCTTGCAGTTGATCAAACAAGTCTTCGATTCTCAGAAGTGGGTATCGGTTCTTCACAGTAAGTCTGTTTAGTTCACGGTAGTCGATACACATTCGAAAAGATCCATCTTTCTTTTTGACAAACAAAACTGGAGCTCCCCAAGGTGAGGAACTGGGTCTTATAAATTCTCTGTCAGAAAGTTCTTGCAACTGAGTGGATAACTCTTGCAGTTTGGCTGGTGCTAATCGATATGGGGATCGTGCTACAGGTGCAACACCAGGGACTAAGTCGATTTGAAATTCAACTTGTCGAGCAGGCGGTAGCCCATGTAAGTCTTCTGGAAAGACTTTTGGAAATTCCCGTATGATCGACACGTCCTCAAGTTGCTTCTCCTCCGACTTGTCCTCAGTCTTCTTAGACGTAACTTGGGCAAGATATACTTAACACCCATTCTCAATATACTTTTGGGTTTTCGTACACGATATGATATTCAGCTTCGACTTACTTCTTCCGTCACAATCATCACCTCGAACTATCAACACTTCATCTCCATAAGGTATGCGGACGACCTTCTCGTCACAAACAATCAACGCGTGGTACTTCGCCAACCAATCCATACCGATGATGACGTCGAAACTATCAAGTTCTACAGCCATTAGATCTATGTCGAACGGATGACCTAATAATCCTAACGTACAGCCTCTAAGGACAACATTTGTTTCTGAAATTCTTCCATTGGCAAGTTCTATGGCATAACTAGTGTCTAAAGTAGATGGTGCAATATTAAGCAAAGCACTAAAGGTAGACAACACAAAACTCCTATTGGCTCCCGAATCAAATAACATAGAGGCATGACAGTTATTGAGAAGAAACATACCCGTGACAACGTTGGAATTAGGATTTGTTCCTCCTCCACCAATGGCGTAAGCCTTTGATGTAGCTTCGTTACCTCCAGTCTGATTTTCAGTCTTGTTCACATTCTTGTTTCCAGTCTTGTTTCCACGGTTCTGATTTCTCAACTTAGGACAATCTTTCCTAAAATATCTTGGCCTTCCACACTCATAACAAACAATACCCGGTTGATTTCCAACTAGGGCTCTCTAAGTGTTTAGAGTAACAGTTACCTTACAATCCCTAGTCATATGACCAACTCTTTTACAGTTTCCACATCTCACAATACACGGCCCTGCATGGTGTATCTTACACTTGCCGCAGTAGGGTAGGGATCTAACATACCCCTTTCTTTCATTGTTCACAGCCGTGTATGCTCTTGCCACATTCTGGCCTCTAACATTTTGCCGCTTAAAAACTGATTGATGTCCACGATTGTCTCTCGTGTTGTTATCCAACCTTCTCTTGTTCTCAGTACTTCTAGCATATCCCTTCAGCTTTTGATCCATTAAGTTGTTGGCAACACGTATTGCATCTTGAAGTTTAGTGGGTTCAGCAGCGATTACATTTCCCTGAATATTGTCAGGAAACCCTCTAATGAATCTCTCAACCTTGTCCTCCTCATTTGGGACCATTCTAGTACACAACAACACCAATTCCTGAAATCTTCTAGTATAAGCAGTCAAGTCATTTCCTTTCATAGCCAAGTTCCACAACTCGGTTTCCATCTTCTCAAACCAACGAGTTAACCCAACAACTCCTTATGTTCCATTAAAGTTAAGTGGCTGGCACTTTAGGAAGTCTTGATATGTGCACTCTCTAGCAGGCATAAATCCTCTGGAGTTATAGCCATATTCTCCTTCGTTTCCATTACCATTTCCATTTCCAACATTTCCATTTCCTCCATTTCCATTTTGTGGCTGGCACTTCTTGTTCATCCTCATCTCCTATAAGGGGTCCAAGATTTCTGATAGCGTCGCGCACTCTCAATGCTTCTGCCAACTGGTGATCGCTTTGCTTGTTGACTCCCTCACGTGTCCTTGACGCTCCAGATCATGTGTTAGGCATTGTCCTACAATATAACAATACACAACACGATGAAATTTCATGGTGATATGAGATTGTTAACGGGGTTCAAAAATAAAATAACAAGTTTTATTATACGGAAATACAAAATCATAATAACTTCATGATAATGCCACGATTTAGTAATAATGCAATATGCAATAGGCAAAAGAAAATATATCATTAAGTTAGGAATATCGAATATAGAATGGTAACATTTGATTTCGTATCATCAATACAAAATGTTACAATATTGTTCCAAAATATAGGATTTACAAATCCCTACAATTAGCTAATATTAGGCATTATGAGTCAATACTAGGATAATTGCAAAACAATCTAAGAACGGTAACCCAAATGCCTCCTGGCACAAGCCTCAAGCCTAGCGATCCTCATACGATCATAGAATCTAAAACGTCGAATCTGTCTCAACTCCCTCTACACACGCAACTCACTACGCTGAAATCGGGCAACTCTCTGACTCTCAACATCTACAATATCTCTAAGTCTCCTATTATCCCGCTCTATCTCTCTGATCCTCTCCAACATATCAGCACACTATTGTCCTGTCGCTACAATCATGTGTCCCTGATCCCTCTGGACACTCTCAATACCCTGACGAACCAGAATCTCCTCAGTATGATCATGAAACCTCTGAACCAAATCTCCTAATGTCTCATATGTAACCTCTACAGTTCCCTCCTGAGCAGGCTAACCTCAACTAGGCCTCTCATACCCGTCTCAATCTCCTCTCGATCAATAGCCTTAACTACAAATCTAGTATCAATCCCTCTATCTCTAAGAGCATCCACATAAGCGATACACTCGTCAATCTCTGCCTGAACCTCGAGGTTAATCTCAATCCCATCGCTCCTCTTAACATCAATATCCATCTCTAAATCAGTCCCTCTAGACCTAGATGGCTCAGAACTCTCATTCTCAAAGTCAACTCCCAATCTAGCCTCTCTAGGTACATATGGCTCAAAACTATCCTCTAAACAACCCTCTAAATCCATAGCTATCTTAGGACTCCTTATCCTCTTAGGTGATGGTAGAAGATCAGCACGTGCATAAGACAATGCTCCAAGGGTATGTGAAGATAACGGTACAGATGCAACATGGGATCTACTCCTCTTGGGAGAAAGGCTCATAGAAGAAGAATCATGAGATGGTCTCTCAAAAATAGCAAATGAACAATGAATACTCAGTACCAATGAACATAAATGATGACTAGATCTCGTACCCGATGGTATTGCTGGTAATGAATGATCAGAAGATGAACGACTAGATTCAAAATCAGATAAAGCATCAGCAGAAGAATCCGAAGAAGTCTCTCATGATGAACTCGACGATGAACTCGACGATGAACTCGATGATGAATCATCCAAAGAAAAATGATCCGAAGAAGAATAGTCAACTAAATATCTCACGGAAAGACGATGAGTAGGCATCGGTCCAACCCTCTTCCTCGCAGTCATCATGTGTACCGGTCCATTAAGATGGTAGCGGTACTGTCGACCATGAGGGATAGGCTGTCTCAGTACAAGAACCATGACTCAACGTCGAAGTGCACCAGATGTTGTAGGCGACCTCTGAGTAGAAAGGGTAGTCTTAGTAAATGGTGTACTATGGGTAGGTGATGGTGGTGTATCAGGTATATCACTATCTGAAGAATCATCAATCGATGAAAGAAATGGTGAAGTAGCTGGTAGTGGTGGTATATGATCTGATGATGGATCCTCGGATGGATCAAACTCCATATCAGATGCGGGTGAGTAATCAGGAGATGCGGGTGTATAATCTGGTGATGATGGTATAGTTGGTGAAACAGTAGGTATCGGTGTGGTATCAATATGGGTAGTAGGTAGAATCACAAAAGGTGTAGTGTCGGGAATAGTGGTAGGGATAGTACCGGACAAGATAACTCATCCAGTAGGTGTCCCTACGCTATCCTCTGATGAATCCGAAGAAACTGAGATAACAAAAATAGCCATGACCTCCACAAGCAAAAATTTATATAAATATCCTTTATACCAACCATGCATGATGCGGGAAAGAATGAACAAATAGGTAAATAAATGAATGAAATGAATGAATAGACCATCAAATGCAATACCGCGAAAAGAAATGCAATATAATTCTAGTAATATTAGTTATACTTAGTATTTAATTATATAGTACATATACATATTACGTATATGTAAAATCATGTAAGGCACATAATCACGTAGGATCACATACTTGTTATAGTCCAGACCTAGTTTATACTACCCGGTTCTCTATAACCTTGTCTCTTGATACCAATCTGCCACACCCCCAAATAGGGTCCCGTCCGATTTAGTGTCCGGGGGTGTGACGTCATCCAATATCTCAAGTACAAAGCATAAAAACGACCTCTAAGGGTACGTTTTAAAAATAAACACCGTTTCATAAATTTAAAATAATAATAAGTTCTACATCGATCAAATTTAAAAGATTCAAAGTTAAACTGTGGAAGCTTAAATAAGTTCAACAACGGTATTTAAGATAACATAGATGAAATATGGAAAACTGGTTCGGGCAATTAGACTTCATATAGATCAAGCAACGACATCCAT